>JBBPRD010000135.1:0-20402 GCA_038092855.1 Boletus piedmontensis
TTCTCTTCTTCCATCGGTGCTGATGCTACTGAAGCCCCCATCCCCGACCTCCTCTTCCCATCCCCGGGAGGACGACATACCGCTACCTGGCCCCTCCACCGCTGTATCACCATCATCTGCAGCCCTACCAGTGATCTCCACTGCCGAGGCACATGCAGAGGAACATCCCGACACTGTCGAGTCACCCCAAAGCCGTTCAGTATTCAAAAAGTGGATACAGAGAAAGGCTAACAAGGACCCTACTTCATACGAGCTTGGTCAACTTTCCGGAAAGTCGCCCCAGCCTGCTGATCGTGAACTTCCCTCCCGCTCACCAGTGAGAATGGGTGCTGACGCGAGGGGACCTTCGAGGATGGCTGCAGCTGAACGTAAGCCGGTGAGTGCGCTACCTTGATAAAACGATTGGATGCGGTGTGTCTAACATATCGTCTAGCGAACGGCCACAGCACGCCCGAGCAAGCAAAAGGTTTGTTGTCCCTCAGGTCTGTATGCAGGGACTCATTATACGTTACAGGGCAAACCGCCTGCCAAGACTACTCCGAAAGCAGGTACTTCCGCTAGCAGGGAACGTGCCGCAAATGCAAGGACAACCGAGCCGGTGTGTCTTTTTCTAGTGATGTGGATCTCGCCATGACAGCTCACATCCTATTAGGCACAACAAGTGAACGATCCTTTGCCACCCTCAGCCACTACTGTCCACGTAACAGTGCGCGTTACTTTTCTTTGCCCTACACTGTCATTCTTACAATGGATCAGTATCACCAAGAAACAGGCAGTCCTTCCCTTACGATCGCGTGTCCAACCTTTACAATCCCACTTCCCACGTGGATGTGCTGTTTTCGCTCAGGTACAGTTGGTGGATAGGACGCGTTGATCCAGGTGATTTAATGTGATTCACGGAGATATCTCATGCTGAGTCGGGAGTACTAATGTGTAGATACAATTGTTCAGCACGTTTCTTTGTCTGACATCCGAATCCCATGTCATATTGGATATATCCGGCACCCTGCAGCCAGTCACCGATGATTCAGGGGGTACCAAGCTTCAAGCTGGTAATTGGATGTAACAGCACCACGATGGCGAGTTGGCCCGTCTCGGGGATAAAATTTATCTAGTAACGTCTAGAGAAAATAAATATAGAAAGATGGAATTACTCACGATTGACGGCGATTTCGACAACAGAGAGCTTATGAAGAGAGTCACAAGTGGATTCGATAGGTTGACAGGACGAGAGGGCACAATAACATTGTGAGCTCGTATTCCGATGTGCGGAGACGTTCATGAAGGAAATGATGAGAAAGATACCAAGGAATTTCAGAACGGAGCGAACGGTTAGCAACAAACGAGTGCCGTGTAACTGAAGGCGGTCGATCATCTTTGGTTTTGATCTCCACAATCCCGAGTACTTGCCGCCGCCTGTTCACGCAAAGATACAACTTGCCTCGTATACGTAGACAATGATTCACTGGGTCTGGTATAGTAGCGCTTCCGATACATGTTGGGTATGCTTCAGTATGACTGTTGCGTTGATGGACACATCGGCCTTGATCTTATATCTGATTGACAAAAATAATGCTGCATAGTAGACTTCATACGAGATATAATGAAATATGGATACGGGTATATACAGATTACCGCGATAAATCCATGATATTGATATTGATAACATGTAGGGAATGCATCAAACGTCCAAGCATGCAAGACGGTGGATCGTACACTCGAGCCAGGCTCGGGAAAACGAGTGAACTACCTCGGATCCCACATTAGCGAGTAAGGTGGTCAGTGCCAAGTCTAATGCAGGGGAATGAGAACGTCAGGTGAGACCATCATTCCGTCTTCTGCTTCAGGGTTCCAACGGTTTTGATTGCCCCAGGAACATCCCCAAGCCGGTTGCCCACTTTGACTCGCTGACCCGCCTTGATAGCAAATTCAAAGTTCTTCGGGGCTTCGAACACGAGGACGATCGTACTCCCGAGACAAAAACCACCCATTTCTTGCGCTGGAGTCAGAGGCTGACCATTGAGCAATGGGGACGCAGCGGAGTAAACGGCTTCGGTGTACGTCCCTGGTGGGGGCGGACGGCCACGGAGGTTCGTGCGAAGGGCCTTGCAGGAATGCAAGGTGTCAGTTCCGCGTTCCAAAAGATGACTAGGCACGCTCACAGAGTCAAAATTCACTTTGATGCTACCCACGTTAGTTGCGCCGACGGGAACCATACCAAAGAAACCATATCGCCATCGGCCGAGTAGTGCCACCCGCTCGTTGAGGACGAACAGGTTCTGGAGGCGCTTAGCCATGTATGGCGATACCGAAAACAGTTCACCTGGATGGACTGGATGTGAGTATACCAGGACGACCCCGAGGTGAAGTCACGCACCAAAAAAATGCCTTCGTTTCTCGACTACCCATGCGGTGGGACTGTGGAAACGGTGGTAATCACCTGGAGCAAGGTATATTACAGTAAAATAGAGCGCGTTTCCATTTCTGACGCTAGTCCCTGATATGCTTCTCTTGCGTTCCCCCAAGGACGATCGAACGCCCATTTCCCGGGCAACAGAAGCATCATGGGCCAGAATTTCCTGAAGGCTGCCTTCTTGCATTACCGACGCGTCAAATTGTGCACCGTGTTTATGAGGTATCTCGCCCATGCCATCAGAATCCGATGTCGCATGCTCGGTCGGGGTCATCGAGCCAGGTGAACTCGGTGACGAGGCTCCCAGGAGTTTATCAAGGCTGTATTCTATCCCGTTAACAATAGCGAACTCGCGGTGATCGACAAACTCTTGATCTTGAGGAAATTCTACGACGGTTGATGTCGGTGATGAAGGGTTGCTGGGGTCATGCCGTTCTACACCAAGCAATGCGTCTAAGGAGTAGGTGATCCCCTTGACTTGCTCCACGCGTAGATTATCGATGGTACCAAAATGAAGCACGGTTCCATCGGCTGGACTGACCTGAGAGGGCATTCAGTGATCACCGGTTAAGTCCTAGAGAATACAACCCACAAGGACAGCGTGATCAACTGGTCGTACGCCTGGTTTCAGCTTCCGATAAAAAAACTCCCCTAAACTCGCATATCTCGTCAAGTCACTCGGTTCAATCTCATCCAAATTACATCCAAAAGCATAAGCGTAGAGCCGAAAGCCGTAGGGACGAATCCAAACGGGGAGTTCGAACGAGTTCAGATAACCCCAGACTCGAGAGAGGTTGCGTAGCGGTAGAGCACCCATTACGTGAACCTATGAAGGATTAATGATGGATGAGATGAATAGAACACGTGTACGCACTTGCCAAGGGCCTTTAAGCTTGATTACCTCACGACCCTCCTCATCAACATGGACTTCTCTCTGCGCACGTGACGTCTTCTTGTGATACTGGATAACGACGAGGAGAAGTGCGCCGACAGCCAGAGGGAGTGGATACCATTTCGTAGGCGTTTGGGTCCATGCTGTCATGATTTTCCCTGTGAGACGATTACAAGTCAGATCAGATGTGCGCAAATGCAAGGAACATACGGTAGAGCGGCGCAGCCGACGAAGCGCCCGGCAGTTGGTCGGGCGACTCGGGAGGAACAACATTCTTCGTGGAGAAAGACCTCCTGAAAGCGCTCCTCTTTAAAGACCGTACTGTTCCATATAAGCTGATTCTTCGTTTCACAAATACTCTAGAAAAAATAGCGGAAGACGTGTTGGCTGCAGCGGTCGTGGTCGAAGAAATGACATGAGAGGCGACCTGGAGGGGTCGTTTACCCTTTATTATAGCTTTGAAGAGCATCTAGAATGTGGTGAGCATGAAGATGGCGACGACGGAGCTGTACGGTGAGCCGCGTGCGAGCCTGGACAGTATTTGAGCAGTTCAGTCCGAGTCGACCTAAGCCTTTCCCGCGATACCGCGACCCCTAAAAAAGGCAAGACCTTTCGAAAATAATAACTACAAACAAATATCTATCCATAGGCTTGCAGTCTCTTTCTCCGTCTGAGTGCGACAATATGTTGGAGCACTCTGCGCACAATTTTTCTTTTCATTTTCGTTTTTTTTTTAAATTACATTCGGGCCCGGATCAATGTCTCAACTTGGCACGCCTCATGCGACAGGGTCGGAGTTCCAAGTCAGTCTAAATTTGGACTCTTAGTCATGAACATCGCATTGCGGTGCTGACTAACCCAACTTTGCTCAGAGCCATCACCATGGGTAATGACGGAGGAAGTATCCCTGACAGACGCGATCTTGTAAAGACCAGGCCTAAAGCCGAGCAGGCAGACAAGGCTAATCAAGTACGAGCCAGGTGGTTCTTCTGTGCACTCTCCAAGGTGCGTCCTTCAATCACACCTTCAATCACAGCAAACAGTAAGCATATGTTAATGCCTGTTTTCTAGCGCTTGCTTCAGGAGCCTGTGGTTTCCTGTGACCTAGGAAAGCTATATAACAAAGATGCCATCATAGAGTATCTATTAGACAAGTCAGCATATGGTGATGGGGAAGGGATATGTGGGCACATTCGCTCGCTAAAGGTACGCTGAGATATCATGGCTTCTATATTCCATACTCACCTTTTATCCAGGACATCAAAACTCTAAAGCTCACAGCAAGACCAACACCTACTACTTCTACCGACGTACCACCAAGTGAAGTCCCCCAGTTTGTCTGCCCTCTCAATCTGAAGGAGATGAATGGAGCCCAGCCATTTGTATACATTCGCTCTTGTGGTTGCGTATTCTCGCAATCGGGTCTACGGACCCTCCTTGGTCCAAATCCACTCAACAGAGAGAAATCGAGCAGCGAGGAGAGCAATGGTGACTCCGCTAACAAAGAAGAGCTCGATGTCTGCCCTCAGTGTGCCACCAAATTCTCGCAAACGTCCGACATCATGACGATCAACCCCTCTGAAGACGAGGAACAGCGCATGCGCGCAGCGATGGAACTTCGTCGTTCACGCGAGCCTGTCAAGTCAAAAACGAAGAAACGGAAAGCCGGTACGGACGCCATCGTCGAGGAGGCTACTGCTGTCTCCAAAAAGAAGAAATCAATACCGGCAGGGCACTCCCCTTCGCCTGTACCTGGCCTCAACCCCACAATATCAGCTGCATCACGAGCGCTTACGAATTCTCTCGCTGCAGAGGAAGTTAAACGCAAGGCTAACATGAGCGATGCCGTCAAGTCATTATACCGCGGAAAGGACGCTCCGCAAAAGAAAGAAACATTCACCACCATGGGAACGTTCACTAGAGTAAGTGGCCATCTATGAGTCCGCTAACGCCTTGCTGACAAATGTGAAATTTAGTATGCATAGGGCTTATCGTTGCTAGGGTCGAACTTCGTCTCGTTCCCGCTGTACTATGGTTTAGTGTATGAACATCATACATTATACTCTTAAGCTGTTCATTGATACAGGATTCGTGCGGCATGGTGTAAGTGCCTGTCAGTCAAATCGTCGTGCCACTTGAGATACACCCCACAACCTGACCGACTCGGAGCATGCAAGTTCAACACCGAGAGCATGGTTCGAGGATTCTATAGGCAATGATAAAAGGTGCCTTCGCGCCAGATTGGTCTCCTTGATTACCTTTTTTTTACTCTAATCCTTTTTCCATGCTTCTTGCGCAAGCCTAACAATCACCAAAGTCGACGCGTACACGTCCATGGTTTACTTTTCAGCACATCACAGATATACATAGTACACGAATCCAAACTCCACCATATCATTCACTTACACATTGAAAATCTTCTTTCGCTTTGCCCATGGTCCTTCCTGTCTACCATCCACGTGCTTCGTAATCGGCTAGCGTATCCCTGGTCATCTCCTCGATGGTTCGATATTTCAAGCCAAGAATGCGATCCGCTTTAGCTGTATCATAGAACAGCAAGTGCTTTGCAGTCTTCCCCGCACCTCGGACGCCGACTGGCAGGGTAGTCGAGAGTTTCGGTGGTGGATTCAAGTCGTTGGCGGCGTCGACTGAAGGAAGAAACGCAGGTTACATACGTTCGATTCAGGCTTGGTTCAAAAAAAAAAAAAAGTTTTCGGATCTTGTACTCACTAATGTCTTGCCATTTCCAGAGCCCTATAGGTCGTTGTGGGGATGTGGGCGTCAGTCAATGGATCGATCTCCTCCAGCCAGAACCAAGAGAGGGAACACGTGGACTTACCACTACTGACGATGATACGCTCGCCACCCGCGGCTTCTTTTTCGAGAGAGAGGGCGTGCGCTTCAGCGAGGTCACGTACGTCGATCCAGCAGGTACCCGTGTTAGCAAGGAACTCGTTGCCTGCTGCGTTCGCCTTGACACCATCGGCGACGTAGTTGTAGAATATTTCCGATGAGGCGTTGAGAGAAGCTGGCGTTGTAACTTCATGGATAACTGGCTATCGTAGTAAGAGAGTCAGGTCAGGAATTTCTGGGTTCACAGTAGTACACAAGTTCGAAGTATTTACCCCAAAGACCTAAGAATCAGATAGTCAGTCTTGCAAAAGTGACCCAATCGTCCGAAGCTTAAACTTACGAATGGTGGATTGAGCACTACCAGATCCCAGTTAATGCGAGACTTGTTTTCAGGGCTGTTTACAAATTCCCAAGCAGCTGTGGGATCACCGGTCGGTAGCCATGAAACCGGAAACCAAAGAAGAAATGGTACCTACATCTTTCTGCGAGCGTCTTGGATGCTCGGTATTTCATCATGTTAGGAGCCTCGTTCCTCCTTCCCTCATCCTCATATTTCTTGAGAATCTCAAGACACTGGTCGTTCCAGTCCGCCTCTGTGCACGTGATAGGATTTGGAACATCTCGGAGGACGGCCGCTCCGGAGGAAGTGATCACGACGCGTTTGACCTTGGTTGATCTGTTTCATTGGGAACGGATGTTCTTCGATTCCGGCTACCGAATGACATGTTCGGATAGACGTACCTGTCCTTGAGAATGCTCTTCAGTATTCCGACTGTACCATTGACGGCTGGCTTGATCAGCTCTAAGACACTGATCAGCCTGTGGGAAGTCTTTAGGGCCTCTTGGCGGCTTACCATCAGGGTCGACTGCGTTCAGATGGAAAGGCGACGCTGTGTGTTCGATGGCATCCACGCCTTTCACCGCCTCGTCGAACGCCCCGTCCTAACCAACAGACCGCGAAATGATAAGCACATGCAACTATAACATGACGCAACGCATGGGCATTCCGACGCTCGAGACGAACTCGATGTACTATGTGCCATGAATGACCATCTAGGGCCTCAGGCAAGCTTACCTTGGCAATATCTTCCACGACGACGATCTCGAATCGATCACCATAAGAGGCAAACACCTTCTTGAGGTAGTCGCCCTTGGCGACAGACCTTGCCGTTCCCCGGACGGCATACCCTCTCTCGAGCAGCTTCTGCACGACCCACGCGGCAATGTACCCAGTAGCGCCCGATACGAGCACCTTGGCAGGTGGTTGAACGGCCGGCATCGACGTATGAAGCGAGCTGGTGGAATCCTACTAGTGAGTTTGATTTTGAATCTGAGTCTTGAGAGAAGCGGGTTTCTGGCAAACGCTGCGATAACGGTTTGCGTGGCTTTTAATCTCCTATGAATTCCACTCCCACTGTATTTATACCTGGGTCTGTCGTATCTGCCAGCGTCAAGACATGTTGAATTGTTCACGTGTGCCAACTCGGACCGCTATCGATGTAAGGATGTTCCACGCTGACCACCCGCAGGGGGGTCACCATTGGAAGAATTTAAGTAAATGTTGATTGACTCATCAGGTGAGTTGTTTTGGACTATCGCCGGATCAACGTTTGAATGATGGTCTTCACCCAACTCTTTGGTCTGCGAAGGGAGTCGAACGACTGACCAATATTCCAAGCCAAGAATGCGACTCGCTTTGTACATATCATCAATCATCAGACGTTTTGCGGTATTACTATCCGCGCCTCGCATGCCGATAGGGAGAAGGTCATTGAGAGTATCCATGATGGATTCAAGTCATTGTCATTTGCGGCATTGACTAAAGAAGAAGCGTAGTACTACCATGTCAGGTGGCACGGCAGTCCAGGGTATGTTCTCCATCCCTCTCCGATGGACATGTGTGCCCTCGACGCTCGGTATTTCATCTTCAGTTATTCGGGCCTTCGTTTTCCCTTCCTTGGACCTCGATGTGCGTGTGGACGACATCCACGATGATATGATCCCTCGCGTCAAAGACCCCATACTTCATTCGGACTTCCCTTGGCGATAGCCTCTGCGAGGATGACCTCGAATCGACGCTTATAAGGGGTAAACAACCGTCTTGAGGAAATTGCTCCTGGCGACAGACCTGTGATGCTGCGCAGTGAATTTATACCTCCCGTCGATAAGTTCATGTATATTGAGTAGCTGACCGCTAGCAGGGAATTTATCATGGTGGGAATAATAAACTGCGTCAAGGCCCGGTGCGTGGATGTAGCAGGCTGGGTGACGAGTCTATAGATCACCGTCAGGCGCTCAAATTGATATCGATCATGCGACGAGTGTCTATCTCGATGGACCGACAACAGAGCCGGACACCACTTTCGCGACAAGCGTCAGCAACGCAACGTATATGGTATGTTGCCGAGCCAAGCAGTTGCATCTAGATACATCAGAATGTAGCTGACGAGAGACAGTCATACCAACTTCCGTTAGAACCAAGACTAGAACACCCAAACTGACCTCAGTCTGAGACACGAACGAATGCTCGGCCCCAACTAGTCCGCCGACTCACGACCCTCGCGCATTCCGCCTAGTCCGTTCCCCTCGATGCATGAAATCCCAACAGAGGTTCCCAGGTTCAACGCCCAGTATCCCCTGCACCCCCTCCCTTCCCATTTCACACAACTCACGCACGCTCCCCACCTTGCTCATCACATACTTGACGTTCTTGGCCGTCACGCCTGGTATGCATCGCAAAAGTTCCTCCGCGGCCGCATTCACTCCCGCACCCACATCCGAATCTTCTTCGGCTCCAATCGCGATGGCTCGAGAAGGGTCGGGCTCGGGATTGTTCGTTTTGAGGTCGCTGAAGATGTCCGTCGTCGCGTAAGGAGAGGACGACCAGATGATGCGTACACGAGGAAAGTGGAGCGTAAGCAAGACGAGTTTAGACTGGATTGAGGGCGGCGCTCGGTCAGGCTCGGCAGATATCCCAGCCTTCTTGGGAGGGTTCTTGTTCGTGTATTTGGCATATGTCTTGGTCGTCTCTGAGACTACCTGTATGCGATGGTTGTTGGCTCATGCAAGTGGGTGCAGATGGAATGGATAAACCTCTAGGGAAAATGCTTTGTTTTCCTCAAACTCGATCAGCAGGACGGGCTGTTTGTAGTGCACCGACATGAGCTCACACTGTGTGTATCTTGTGCAAAGATTGGGTTAGCACATATGGGGGTATAGATGCACCAGAACCGCGGCTTACAACCGTCCACTGTTCAAACTCGAAACCAAGTCCGGTATACTCTTCCGTTCAACACAGATATCCGGCGTAATAACATAATCACCAACAGTCAGCGTCGCAGGAATAACCAAGAGCCCCGATGCGTGCAGTAACGAAGGAAGGGTCGACCGGAACTCACGCATGTCGACGATAACCTCAAACGCCGATCAGCTTCAATGTGATTGTCAAGAACAGTGTTAACGGACCTGTGAGGCTTGTGTACTCAGCTCCTTCCGTCCACCCGCCAGACGCGAACTGATCGATTTTACAATCTGTTCCCCGGTTTTACTCCCAAGCCTTTTGTCCTCGTAGATTGGAAGCAGCATCGACTACATGGGAGTGTGAGTGAGACGTGTGATTCGTATATAAACGAAATACACGCACGCCGCGCTCTTTGATAAGACGCTCGAAGGATTCCTTTTCACGCCTGAGTCCTGCCAGATATTTGTGCTCCTCGCAGCTCAGCTGATACACCATAAAGTAGACTCTCACACCCGAGCCTGGGTTCGAATTGCGGTATACTTCGATACGACGCACAAACTCGAGGCTAGGCTCGAACATCACAATGAACTTGGGTTGTATCTCTGTCAAGATCTGGTCATCCGTGTCATCGGAGTAGGCGCGTACGATCACAGTCTGTTGAGGTGGAAGTATGCCATATTGCATGTCGAAGTCAGCATCGAATTGACTGGCGAGAATCCCTTCCAGTAGTTCCATATCCCCTTCAGGAACTATGAGATCGTTCATGGATGTAGTCTGTGATGCGAGGCTGGATGGACATACATGCTGAGACACAGATATATGCGGTAAGACAAGAGAGAAATCTTACAATATTGCCATCTCTTCATCGTCGTCCAACACGATTACCTCCTCAGTTTTGGAGCCCTCCTTGGGTTTGTTCGGGGCAGTGGACGATGGGGCACCACCACGGATTCTTCGTCGGCTCGCACTCCTCGCCGCCCTCTCTTTGTCTTTCTTCTGCAACGCCTCACTCACTTCCGCAGATCCAGTACTACCAGAGGTTTTGGGTACAGGTTTCTCGGTTTGCATCGGGGTCCCGTTCTTGCCGTTCTTCTGGCTCGCAAGTTTACCTTTCCAGTACAGGTAACCGCGTAGCTTCGATTCCATCATTTTCCTTCCTCGCTGACCTTTCGGCGCGTCAGCATTCATCTTCGACAGGAACTCACTGACCAGAGCAGAAGACTGAGGGGAAGATGTCATCACCAAAATGGTATTCGAGCCACGACCGTCTGAAAGGTTTCGCGTCACCGTCTCAGTGTGTCAAGCACAGGAGAGGGCTCACACGACGAAAGCGACTCTTGCCTCATGATCTCTTCCTCGATCTCGTGTAATACGTCTGCAAGTAGGTCCCATTTCGGGAGTTCCTCGAGAACGGGGTCCATTCCATCAGGGATCCAGGGCTTTGTGGGTTTAGCTGATGGTGGTTTTTCAAGTCCTTGTATGGCGTCCAACGCGTCCCATGCGTCTTCGTCATCCACGACGTCAATCACTGCCGATGGGCGATCAGCGTTGGTTCTTGAAAGAGTGTAACATCGTCGTTTTGCAGTTTGAAAGATGATGTTGGCGGCATCTGTAAGCATCCATGGGGACTGATTTTGTCGCGTAGTGCCTGTTGCAGTAGTTGTGTTTGAGGCTACCAGCGTCTCGAGGTATGCGTGGAACCCCAGGGCGTCGTAGGATAACAGATAGCTATATTGAGACGCAGTCAACGACGAGTGGGCCTGTTACATAGAAACACGCACATTAAAAGACGTCTTAGTGTCGCAAGATCGCTAACCAACTGTTTCGTCCTTGGTCCTACCTTGTGCCACACAGGATCGAGCTGCCTCCGCACTACTGCATCGAACGACCTGAAGTAGGCACTTTCAACAGTAAGATCATCGAGGTCGAGCTAGGCTATGGGGTCAGTACTATGAAAATGGGATGCAACATGTAACCCCACTGAGGTATTCGAGCGCTTTAATTCGGAGAGCGTGATGGTCATACACTGTACTATCGCATGGTGAATGGCTGTCATGCTTTCCGTCAAGTTTTGATACAACTCGACGACATCAGCTTTGCGATTCTCGAGCGTATCTTTAATGGACTGATGAAATCTGATAGCTCAGAATCAGAAGGTGACTTTCTTCAGATTCGGGCGACTGACCGGGGATAGATGTGAATCGTTCGCAACTGGAGCTCTTTCATGATGTTTTTCAGGGGTGACATTCCACTAGTGATGAATTCGGGCTGGTCGGAAAATGCCTTTAAGAAACCAGTAGTGTTCTTTTCGCGATACAGTCGGACGATGAACGCTTCCAATGCAAGTGCCGTCACTCTGAAGAAGCGCATTCACAGCTACGCTACATGACAAGAATGAAAACTCACCTTTCGGCGTGCAAGACCATGATGCCGGCAATGAGTTCGATGGGTATGTCAGACTGCAACATATCGACGACTAATATCCGAGAAGTCACTGAAATAAGGCCGCCTTTCTTGTACAGATCCTGTCTTGATGAATGTGAACACCTGACACCCCCAGAGGATCGGTGGAAGAAGGACATACCTATCTCGTTTACCCATTTCATAACCGACGATCCGCAAACCGGGCTTTCGACAACCCATAATACCGAGCTCCTCGCCAACAGCAAGTTCTTCTTCCGGCGTCGCGTTCACGAGAAGAACCAAGTTCTGTGGAGAGTCGTAAATTTTCATGAGGGTACATATTATTCGCCGTAGGCCGAGACCGCGGGCAAGGACGAGCAGGTCGCTCGTGGACGGGTCATGTATTTTTTCCAAAATTTCCTTGTGAAATGCGAGCAGTGGTGCTGCCATGTTGTGTACTTCGAACCGGCTCAATTGTCTGCGCAGTCACGGAAGTTTGGCTTGAACGGCTCAGATTGCAACTTACTGCGAGGTTGGGATCGACTGCCCAGAGGTTGATGACACGGTGACTTTACATAAGCGGAAAGCCCCTGAAGGAATGTGAGCCCACTTCGAATTGCCTGCTGAGTCAGCAAGCCTGGATCAACTCGGACCAGAATACTCGGCTCACTTGAAGAAAAGTCCATCCTTTGATCCTCGACGACGACTATCTCCGGAACGAACGTCAAGAAAAAATGCGTCCAAACCACTACGATATCCTCATTGTCGGTGCCGGTGTCGCAGGCTCAGCACTCGCTCATGCCCTCTCTACTATAACTTCAACATTACGCGGTTCTCCCATTCGTGTCGCACTCCTGGAACGATCCCTCTCGGAACCGGACCGTATAGTTGGAGAGCTGATGCAGCCTGCTGGTATGGCCGCGTTGCAGAAGCTCGGCATGGAGGGCGCCTTGGAGGGGATTGATGCTATTCCGGAGCATGGCTATTGCGTCGTACAGTCAAGTCGTTTCGTTCACATTCCCTATCCAGATGGACGACAGGGTCGCAGTTTTCACCATGGCAGGTTTATCATGCGCTTGAGAGAGTATGCCAGGCGTGCACAAGACGTGGACGTGATCGAAGCTACGGTGAACGAGCTCATAGAATGCGAGCACACCAAGCGAGTGCTGGGTGTTCGTGCTACGCGTTCATCTCCTGGTGGAGATGACTCTAAACACGAGAAGGAACCATTTTTTGCGGACCTGGTCATCGTCGCGGATGGCTGCTTCTCGAACTTTAGAAATGCGGTTATGCCCAAGTCTGCCTGTCAGTCGTCAACACGAAGCTATTTCGTTGGCGCTATCCTCAAGGATGCACAGTTACCAATACCTCAACATGGCACAGTTGCTCTCATTCAAGGACACGGACCAGTCCTCTTGTACCAGATATCCGAACACGATACCCGCATGCTGGTAGATGTAAAGCATCCACTTCCATCAGACCTCAAGGCAAGCAATTCTGCTCTTGTGCGATGTTCTCCGCTGACATGCCTTTAGGGACATATCCTTACAAACGTCGCTCCCCAGCTTCCTCCATCCTTACATGGACCTATCCATGAAGCTCTAGACAGAGATCGCTTGCGTCGCATGCCAAATTCATTCTTACCTTCCGCAAAGCAAGGCGGGAGATACGCTAAAGAGGGCGTTTTCCTTCTTGGCGATTCCTGGAATATGCGACATCCCCTTACTGGTGGCGGAATGACAGTTGCTCTAAACGACGTGGTTCTATTGGCGGAGATGCTTGGCAAGGTCGAGAATTACAGCAATTGGGATCAGGTTTCTGACATGCTTGCTCGCTGGTACTGGGCTCGTAAACCGTTGGCATCAACAATAAACATCCTCAGTGTCGCACTGTACGACCTCTTTGGCGCAGATGGTACGTACTCGCTCGTAGTTTGCGCAACATTGTGACACACTGTAGCATAGACGAATATCTTAGGGTGCTCCAAGATGGTTGTTTCAAATATTTTGAATGCGGTGGCGAATGTATCCGTGGTCCTGTATCCATCCTCTCCGGGTAAGCTATTTAGCTTTTACCCGGAAACCGACCTCATTCAAACAATCATTTGTAGCATCGCTCCCTCTCCTGCGCTACTGTTCTATCACTTCTACGGAGTGGCATTCTACTCGATATGGATCATGTTTACTCACCCTCGGCCCGTGAGTAACCCAAAGAGCGAAGCGCTTGCAGTCCCACCCATATGGGAGTACCCCTTACTCTTGATCAAGAGTGTAAAAGTGGTCTGTTGTCTAGCATTTTAATCATGGATTACTTGCATTTGGCTGATGTGGAACTAACCTCTAGTTTTGGACGGCGTGTATTGTGTTCACCCCATTGCTTTGGTCAGAGATACGATGGTGATGACATTGAGATAGACTCGTAGAAATTTTGCTTTTTTCCTTTGTTTATAATAAAGTATACCTGGTAATTTCATGAATTGTAGTCAGTGGTTCACTCGGCAGAACTTTGTTTTCCGCTTCATCGGGAAGGCGGCTTAGCCGAGAACTTCAACTAGCCTGGCCACTTCAGACAATTGCATCACTGAGTATACCATTGCCCTCGTCTAGATCACTACTATGCTGCCAGACCGCCTTCGCTCTCCTAACGTCGCCCTCCAAGTTGTTCGGGTATGAAGAATTCGAAGTTCGGTCCACTGATCGGCGTCATGCCTTCCTGCCTCAACAGAGTTTCCTGCGCGCTCGGAACTTCAAGTTCTTGCATCCACAGAACAGCTGAAATGAACGGCATGAAGGCCCATCCAGGCGTGCAGTGTGTACGGTATGTATACCCACAGGCTCGAGGCTGTTTCCTTGACTAATTCTGCGGACACGGTGCGCTCTGAAGCGGCGTAAAATGAACCATCGAGCCTCCAGGACGACACCCTCATCGTAAAGATGTCTCCGCATGACTCTTCACATTGGGTCTGAGCCCTTTAAAAGGCGGGGTGGTTGAGCTATTCACTCATCGTTTCTTGTGTAGCATAGACCCGTCTAACATGCGCTTCACCCTCGCGACCTCCATCGCTGCATTGGCTGTCTTGACTACAGCAGCGCCGCAACCCGTGGGGCGGAAAACTGGTATAGCCATCCCGATCGCCAAACGCTCAGGGTTGGTGAATGCCGACAAGAGTATTAGCATTGAAGCACTCAACTCTCATGTTGCATCAGCCAAGGCGTACGTCGTACTCTTCCTTTGTTTCGCATTAATTCTGACATTCATACGTAGTAAGGTCCTTCGTGGCTTGAACCATTTCCAGAAGAATACAGGAGCTCCACACCCGGCTGCCTTCAAGGGAACCCAGAAGCGCGCGAGTGGTGTGGATGCCTTGACTGACGATAACAGTCAGCTGTGGTACGGCTCTATTTCTGTTGGTACTCCTCCCAACACCTTCACCGGTGAGTTTTTTACACCGTCAGCAAACGCAAGCTCATTATTTTTGGCAGTGGATTTCGACACAGGCTCGAGGCACGTTTCTGTAGTCCAGTACGAGTGGACCTGCTAAGCCGGATTTCAGTGATCTCTTCTTGCCAGGGCCCAACTGTACTTCAAACCCTCCCGGTCATACCATCTACGATCCTAGCGTTTCTTCAACTTCTCAGGACTTGAGTCGGATTTTTAACCTTTCGTATGCAGATGGAAGCACTGTCTCGGGCGAACAGTTCTCCGATACAATTACCGTCTCCGGACTTACGGTATGCTTCGGTGCTTATTCTGGACTTTATGGTGTCTGATGGTTGAACAGGCGGTAGACCAGACCCTCGGGGTTGCCTCACAATATTCTTCTAGCTTGGCCGTAGATCGATTCCCTCCAGACGGTTTGATGGGAATGGGTTTCCAGTCCATCTCTGCTTACAATGCTAGCCCCGTATTTGAGAGTTTAGTCTCCCAGGGTCAGACGGACGAGCCAGTGTTTTCGTTTAATCTCGCAGCCTCTGGAGCTGAGTTGTATCTTGGTGGTGCGAACCCGACATTGTACACTGGCGGTTTCAGTTACACCCCCGTGACGCAAGTTGTGAGCTACGGTTTAGGCATGTTCTAGACCATCACTGACACTGATTGTTCAGGGCTACTGGGAAGTCAACATGGATAGTGTCTCCAGTAACGGACAGACGATTCTAAGCAATATTGATTCCATCATTGACACCGGCACCACCCTCATTATTGGCGATCCCTCATCAGTTGCAACCCTGTACGATGCGCTTGGTGGTACCAATGCGACAAGTACGGTAGGCCAAGGGTACTACACCTGTATGTCTGCAGCTGCTTCATTTCCGTCACCTCATTAACACTCCGCAGTCCCATGCGATTCCTTCCCTTCGAACGTCAGCTTCACCTTTGGGGGTATGTCGTTCCCCATTCCCACAACTACCCTCAACCTTGGATCGGTTTCTTCTGGTTTGAATGAATGTGTTAGTGGTATCGTTGGCCTGGACATTGGTGTTTGTGAGTGTCTCACATTTATAGCGTCTCATTCCGTTTCGCGTGCTTGCGCTGGTGTGCGTCGGCATCATGCTTACCGTGTTTTCTTCTTCTGGTTTGTTAAAACAGCATTCTGGATTATCGGAGACGTGTTCCTCCAAAACGTCTACACGGCTTTCGACGTCGGTAATGCTCGCGTTGGATTCGCTCAGCTTGCTTCAGGGAACACGGCCGCGACGTTGGCTTCGTCAGAGGCCGAGTGTCCACAGTAACATACTCGTGATGAACGTTTTCCGCTCCATGTCTGGTATATTATATTAAGTTTTGACTAGTTTGGATATTGATATTCGGACCGCTTCGACTTGTCTAGAAAATGTCTGTTTCATACGAGCCTGCTAGTATATCGGCTTGTGGCTCGTGGTGCGAGTTAATAGGCGTGATATGTAGATGTCGAGAAATGCTTCGATGCTCTCTGCGCGGGATCAGGTGTCCATTGGGAGAGATGAGATACGTTTCGTTTATCTCGCAGTTTACACCAAGCATTGGCGATCAGTCGACGAATGCCCGGATCCAAGGAGCGGAAGCATTCCGTACCAAAGATGTCAACTCACACATAGCTGTTTAAGCAACGAAAACGTGATGGAAATCGAGCTCGGTTCAAGAAGCACGATTGAGATGAGTAGGTACATTGTCACAAGGTCCTTCCACTGTCTGTTAACGCACCGGCAGTAATCGCGCCCTCGCGTCCATTTAGGATAGCTTGCAAGAGAAGCCTGGAGTTGGAATGATTGTGAAGGGCCTATCAATGATTCAAAAATGTCGCGTTTCTACCATAGCAGCGTGACAATTTAAGCTAGTAAACCCAAGTTCATAGTGACGGAGCGGAGTACGACCGCGTCGATTGCAGGTCGCGGTGCGAACCTCCTTCCTTGCCATTGCCCTATGAGCTGCCCAACGCCATCAATTTGCCAACGGCCGACTAGCTCAGTTGGTTAGAGCGTCGTGCTAATACTGAGTTCCATGACTGTCATTTGGCATCACGTGATAGTCTTGGGCTAAGGTACGCGAAGGTCTTGGGTTCGATCCCCACGTTGGCCATACATTTTTTACATTTTTGAACTCGTAGTACTGTAATCATCGAGCGCACGACGTGGTTTACGGGGAACGCAAAGTGGTGCATATAATCTCGTACGTGGGGGTTTTCCAGCTATTGTGCGAGCCAATAGTTGAATGGAGAAAGCTGGGCGCGGAGGAAGCTGGGTCCGGTCACCGTATGAGACAATAGATCGGGTTCGGTTCTTATCGAGCTCGCAACTCATTTCGCTAACACCACTGTACCCAGCCGGTGCCTTATTGCTGTTTCATTCCTGTACGATCCCCTGACGGGCTCTTCTCGCACAGCTAGACAAACCGTCTGCAACGGTATGGCGGACGCGCCGCGCCTCAACCCGGGGTTGTCCACTACATTTTTGGAAGCTGGTAGAAGATGAAACTGCAGTAAGCCGAGACACTCTCATTGCGTCATACGTCACGACAGTCATACATACTGCTGCCAGAACACATAAATGGCGCGCAGTACACCCTGTACCGACACCTTTTCCTTCTGCTCCGGATAGATACGTTCCCTTTACGTTCTGTTCCGAGTGTTTTCCACCTTGCGGTGGTTTTCCGGAAACGTGTAAGAGGAAAATAGACACAAGAAGAATTAGCTGGAGTAAACCCTTTGGACTGCATATCGCCCGAGTTTTTTAGACATAGACCGATAAAGCCGATGATACTTACAAACTCTTGCAAATGTACTGTGATATAACAAGTGCCCTATCTTCAGATGGCACAGATAATCACGGCATATGATGTCAGCGCCAGTCACACCTGGCACCCGACGTCGGCCCATCAGGAAGTCTGGGCGCTACTTATAGGCAGCACCAAGTACTAGTGGGGGTGTCCGCTGTACTTCCTTCTCCTAGACGTTCCACTCCATGGATGTGCTGAACAACACCCACCATCACCTGGACACGGCGCGCACTTCGGAACGACACGAAGAGGTCTCCCCGAGCGCGACGTTGCAGGGACATCATCCACCAGGCATAGCGGGCCTAGCGCAAGATGTTATCAAGCCTCCCAGTCCAAATGAACAACCACTACCAGGTGGGGAAGACACCAGCGTGCTTGTAGTCGACTGGGATGGTCCAGACGACCCCCAAAATCCGAAAAAGTGAGTTTAATAGCGTAGGTTTCGCATTTATCGGTCCTCACACATTTCTTTCAAAAGCTGGAGCTTCAATAAAAAGTGGGCCGCGACTGCCATTGTTTCGGGTTATACTTTCATCTCTCCCGTGTCCTCTTCCATGATTGCTCCCGCCACCGATCAACTGGTTGCCCAATTTGGAATTCAGAGTAGCGTAGTTATTGCGTTTACCACCTCCATCTTTGTCCTTGCCTATGGCGAGTCCAGTTTTATTCAACGTTGTGAATTTGTGGCTAACCTGAAATGGGTAGCCGTTGGTCCTCTCTTCCTCGGTCCTCTGAGCGAAATATATGGACGGTCCCGAGTGATTCAACTTGCAAACTTGTGGTACCTCGGTATGTAGCCATGGCCTTGGTCATCGGTTCCAGACTCACTAGCATCTAGTTTGGAATCTCGCATGTGGCTTCGCACAGAATGAATCACAATTGCTTGCCTTCCGGTTTCTTTCCGGACTAGGAGGTAGTGCTCCCCTCGCGGTATGCAATGCAGTTTGAGTGACACTATGCAATTAATTCTGCGCCTCCAGATTGGTGGTGGTGTCCTCAGCGATTGTTGGCGTGCAGAAGAACGTGGTCAAGCAGTCGCTCTGTACACCCTAGCACCATTACTTGGTCCCGTAGTTGGTCCCGTCACGGGAGCATGGTAAATTTCCATTTTATCCTCAATCACACCAGTTGTTTGATTGTGCCTGTAGGATCGCAGAACGTTCAACGTGGAGATGGGTGGTATGTTTACCCCTTTGGAGACTTGTCTGGGTCCGATAATTGGTTTTCGTCTTTAGTTTTGGTCAACGACCATCGTGGATGCTGCGATCCAGGTGATCGGCTTGTTCTATCTTCAAGAAAGTCAGTCTAGGCAGTTTGTAGTTCTGGTGTGCACTTTTTATGATATTTTTTCCTTAGCTTATCCTCCTTTACTCTTGGAGAGGAAGGCAGAGAAGATCAGGAAGTTGATGGACGTGGAGAAGGCTCCTTACAACGAAGTGCGAACAATATTTGATGAGAAACAAGATCGTTCGTGAGTATCATAATTCGAGGAATTGTACTATCTTGACTGACAACTTTCAGCTGGCAAGCGATCATGACGACAGCCCTTGTACGGCCATTTGCACTCTTCGCACGAGAACCTATCATCCAGTTGCTGGGTGTATACGTTGCATATCTCTATGGCCTGATGTACTGTGAGTGGTCAAATGGCGCTCAATCTTTATCATCACCTGATCTATTGTAGTCTTTTTGACGACTATACCCTCCATCTTCGAGGGAGTTTACCAACAATCTGTTGGCATATCTGGTTTACACTACATTGCTCTTGGAATTGGCCTGTCCGGAGCCTCGCAAATTAATTCGTGGACATTGGACGGGATCTATATATATTTCAAAAATAAAAATGGAGGTGTTGGCAAACCCGAATTTAGACTACGTTCGTGCCTCTTTCCTTCCTGGGTTGCAAATGCTCATATCATATCTTTGGTGATAGCTTCCACGTTTATCGGAACGGTGCTGCTTCCCATAGGGCTGCTTATTGCGGGATGGACTACCCAGGCGCACACGCATTGGATAGCACCAGACATTGTAAGTGCTCACAGTTTCCAAACAAGTGATTCAACTCAATTTTGGCACGAAATGAAATAGGGTATCGCGCTCGCCGGTGCGGGCATCATTGTTAACTTTCAGTGCATTCAGACGTATGTCGTCGATGCTTTTACCCTCTACGCTGCGTCTGGTGCGTTCACCCCGCAATACATGGGCATTCCGTTGCTCACTCTTTACTTGTCTGTATCGGTATAGCGATGGCGGCGGTATCTTGTCTACGTTCATTGGCAGGCAGCGTATTTCCCCTGTTCGCCCCTGCGATGTACTCTGCGCTAGGATTCGGAAAAGGGGACACAGTG
>JBBPRD010000136.1:0-20396 GCA_038092855.1 Boletus piedmontensis
CCATCTATGGCTCCCCCCCCTCCCCCCCCCTCCTGTGGTGCCATGGACAATATCCCACCACAACTCCCTCGCTTGCTCAGATGCTAGACTCTCTCAATAGGTCTGAGTCATCATCGAGTCAACCCAGAAGAGGAGTGCGCTCATTCTAACCACGCGCTGAGTACCAAGGACGCAGCCACTGTTGCTCGTCACAATCCTGCTCCCTGGGTCCAACTAGAGACCGGCACACACAGGGAAACTCCCCCAGCTCCTCCTGCAATCGCTACCAAAAATACCCCTCTTGATCCTGCTCCCACTCCTACTCTCCCAAGCCATTGATGCACAATCGACCCAGAAGCAGAAGCAGCAAATCAGCATGCCCCAAATGCCTCGGACAGTCCCTGCATGATGTGCAGAACTGCATTCTCGAGACACTCTGGGATGGCTCTCCTACCCATTGCTGTCACAACTCAAGCAATCACCTCATCAACCCCCAGGGCCAAACAGTATACATGGATTGGCAAAGACCCTTCGGATGCCAACTCAAGCGTTCAGCTGCTCATGAATGCTCCAGCTGCAGAAGCCCTGATCATGGAGCCCAATCGTGCCCTAAAGCTCAGAAGAGCTAGGGCATTAATGCCCTACATCCCTGATGCCTGGGAGAAATGGCTACAGGTGTGTAACCTTGCACATAGATACCCATCCATACCTAATGGCCTCCACCGTGGCTTTCATGCCAGCTTATCTAACTTAGCTTCCTTCTTCACTCCCCCTAATAATCCTTCCATTGAGTTATATGCCAATGCATTTAAGGAAATTGTAAACAAAGAATTTACCAAAGGATGATACATTGGACCTTTTGATCTACCAACCATTGAATCCCTTATAGGTCCAATCCAAACTGCTCCATTATCCCTGGTTCCCAAACCAGGCAAACTAGGCAGATTTTGCCTAGTACAGAACCTTTCCTTCTCCCATAACTCCCTATCCTATAATATACCATTGGTTAACTCCCGTGTTGACCCCAACTTATTCCCAACCCAATACAGCACATTTCACATAATGTCCTCACTAATATCCCATTTGCCCCCTGAATCTGAGGCAGCAGTATAAGACATAGCTGAAGCATACTGAACCATTCCATCCCATCCCTCTCAGTGGCCATCCCTCACTGTCTGCCTATCAGATGACAAATTTGCCATTGATACTTCCTTATGCTTTGGCTTTGCACCTTCAGGGGGCATCTATGGCAAAATAGGTGAGGCAGGCGCAGACATGATGAGATATGCAGGCATTGGACCCATAGCTAGATGGGTAGATGACCACATATTCTTCCACATTAAGTAAATACACCTCCCAGCCTACAACCACCAGTGCACCCTGCTAGTCAAACAAATCAAGCATGAAGGGAGCTGCATCACAGAAGGAAGACGATTATGGTTTGCTGGGAGCAAGCTCCCTAATGACAAGGTGGAAGAATTTGATGAGGACATGCTATTTCCCCTCAAAGACCTCTCTCTATCCTCTCCCTGCCCCACACATGACTCAGAATTTTGCTATAACCTTACAGACATTGACAATATATCAAGTCAGCTCGGGATTCCTTGGGAGCTGTCAAAGGACATTCCCTTTACCTCCCAACCCATGTTTATAGGGCTTATCTGGGATCTCTGCACCCAAATGGTTACCCTTACTGAAACCAAACACATGAAATATGTCAGTGCCATCACAAACTGGGAGGCAAAGCAAACACACATGCTACACGAGGTACAGAAATTACATGGAAAGTTACTTCATGCTTCCTTAATTTTTTCTGCTGGCCAAGCATACCTCATCAACCTGGAGGCAATGCTAGGAATTTTTGGTAATACCCCCTTTAAGCCCAGAACCCCCCCACACACAACACCAGATGACATCCAATGGTGGAAATGCACACTCTCCAACCTCCCACTCCCATCCATTGCCCTTTCTGGTCTCCAACAGGTACACAACTTCTGCACCTTCTCAGATGCTAGTTCAAGTGTTGGAATTGGTATCATCATCGGATAGCGCTGGCGCACGTGGTGCCTCAAATCCAGTTGCCTTACTGACAGCTGTGACATCAGATGGGCAGAGAGCATGGGCTTTGAGTTCCTCATCCAAACAATCGTCAATGCTTGTCCCCCCCATCTTTATTTCAAAGTTTTTGGAGACAACAGTGGTGTGGTTAATGGCTGGGCAAATGGATGCAGCAGGAACAAAAGTGTCAATGACTTCTTCAAATGAGTACACTCCCTTCTACAGAATTCTCAATGTAAGGTCTATGCACGATACATCCCTAGCAAAAACAACCCAGCCGACCAACCATCCCACAGGATATTTCCCCCCCCACATTTGCTCCTACCACGAATCCCCATCTCCCCTGCCCTTCTCCCCTTCATCAAAGACTGGGATGTACCTGGCATTCTTGCGCCCAGCCTGCTCCTCCTTCATAGCATCAACCCTGGCCCACACTGATCAACCCCCCCCAATGCAGTCAGCCCTGAAACCTGCAGTGGTTGATAGCTTGCATCCCCAGCAACCCCAGACCAAGACTCAAGCCTCACTCCTTCCAAATCCCGCACTCCAACCCTCCCCTCTATGCCCCACCTGCAAAGCAAAGGACTGCCTCCTCATGTGGTCCCCTGTTTGGCCCTGCTCTGCCTCAAATACACAAACATCCCTATCTGGCACTGACATCAAATGGATATATGATGTAATCTCCCATGCATGGGCAGACAGCACCAAGGAAACCTACGGTTCCAGATTACTCGCCTTCTATATTTTCTATGATCACAAAGGAATACCTGAACCCCAGTGTGCCCCAGCTGACCCCCCAGTAGTTGCAGCCTTTATCTCTACAATGGCAGGCTCCTACTCAGGCAGCATGGTTGCCAACTATGTCAGCGGCATCCATGCATGGCACACCATCCACGGGCTTGACTGGTCCCTTAACCACAATGAAGTGGAAGCACTACTCAAGGCCGCATCATCCCTCGCCCCCTCTCGATCAAAGCAAGCCCCATGTGAGCCCTACACCATGGACACCCTCATTAGCATCTGAGCCTGCCTTGACCTCTCCTTCCCTCTATACCCTGCAACCTTTGCCTGCCTCACAATGGCATTCTATGCAACCACCTATACAGGCAAGCTTACCGTAAAAACCCTTCATTTCTTCGACCCCCTCACACACATCAAACTATCCAATGTCACAACTGAATGAGATCGCCAAGGAAACACCATGACAAACTTCCACATCCCAAAAACTAAATCTGCTCCAACTGGAGAGAGCATTAGCTGGGCCAAACAAAGTGGACTCTCAAATCCACAGGATGCCCTCGCAAATCACATCATGATCAACTCCCCTCCCCAGAAGGGCCTGCTCTTTGCCTACCAGCATGGAAAAGGCCACATCCCACTCACTTGCCCCAAATTCCTATCAATGCTAGTCTCAGCACTCAAAGCATCCAGTAAACTACTGTTGCATGGCCATGGCATCCACATTGGATCAACCTTGGAATATCTTCTGTGCAACATCCCATTTGATGTGGTCAAGGTCCAGGGCAGATGGGGGAGCAATGCATTCCTTGTGTATCTGCGCTGGCACACCCAGATCCTCGCGCCATACATACAGGATCAACCCAACCTGCATGAATCCTTCCTTAGACTCACCCTCCCTCCCATCCAGTAATGAGGGTAAGTTATCATTTTCCTTCTCCGTCTTCTAGTCCTTGGGTCTGTAGTGTTCGCGCCAGGCGTCGACAGTCGACTATCACCACATGGGTAGTGATGGCATGGTTCAGTCCTGAACTTCAGTTTGAACCAAACTTTTGTTGAACTGGACTGGGGTTTAGTCCAGGGTTTGCCTTCCAGGCTGAACTGAACCATAGGTCCAGTTCATGTTTGCTCATTGATGAACCATTTATGAACATGTCCGAACACGTTCAAACGCTACTTGTACACTCATGAAATCCCATCCCATCCATCCTTTTTTGCACCACATTGTGTATCAATCTGACATCGCCCATCACCACATTAGGTAAGCCTTCCGTTTGTTGGCGACCCTAATCTAATAAAGACTAGGTCGTTACCACCAGATACTGACTTAGAGCACAAGTATGAGTAGGGGAATTCCGACAAGAACTTGACTGAGTTCTTGCAGTGTTTATTCAGACTACTTATACTATTTATGATGTGCGCACGGACCAATAGGCTGTGAGAGAGTAATTACAAATGTGGGTAAAGTATCAACGGTAATTAAATAAACGTGTAGATGGCATGACTTCTAAGAAGTATCAGAATGGAAAAGAAGCACGCGGAGATGAATGTGAGAATAAGAACCACCAGGGTCTCAGGGTCGACGGAGATTAAATACATGTGTCCGGAGATCACACAGCAGATCCCAGCGGAACCATTCCATAGAGAAGGGCACACAGCTGCCTCATTACTCTGAGTCGAAATGTCACGTGATCTGGTCTTGTGATCTGTTAACTTAGGGGTTAATCACCTGACAAGTCATGTGATCATGAGAAAAAGGAGAATAAAAGAAAAGAAAAATAATATTCGTAACATTACCCCCCTCCTATGGGTCAACTTCCAGGTGATCCCAGTGAGGACCTGAAGTGGAGGTGAAGTTTTCATACAGTTTAAATAAGGAATCAAAGGCTGTTTGCATTATCCGCAGCTTTTGCAGTGCATTCGGGTGTGAAGAGTGAAAGTCTGTAATGGCTTCTTTAGCCAATTTCAAATGTCCAGCAGGTTCCCAAGTACAGTCTTCGTCTAAGTAACCTTTCCAATGAATTAAATATTCAATGTTTCCTTGTTTCAAATGAGAGTTGATGATGTAGTCAACTTCATATTCCTCATTGCCTTCCTCTGTTACTATCACAGGTCCCAGTTTGTCTGCCCGTTGGCCCAGTAATCTTTCCTTATATGGTTTAACCCTGGAAACATTGATGACAGGGTGAATAGTCATAGAACGTGGGAGCTTAAGCTCAACTGCATTGGTTCCAATAAGTTTAATGATTTTGTATGGACCCAGCCATCGTTCCATAAGCTTGGCTGATTGTCGTGTCTGCTGCAAATTCAAATGAGTGGTTGACAACCAGACCTTTTGTTCGACTTCATAAGTTACATCAGAGCGGTGTTTATCCACTTGAACCTTCATCTGTTTTTGGGATTTTTCTAAGTTTTCTCATGCCTCCTTCAAGACTTGCTCGAAATCCTTGGCAAATGACATAGCTGCCAGAGCTTTAGCAACCGTGGGTTCAATTCCCATGCATGGAGCATATGATCACGTGAGAGTAAACGGGGACTTGCCCGTTGCTGAGTGCATACAATTATTATAGTTAAATTGCATGAGACTAAGCCAATCACTCCAGTGATTTTGTTCTTCGGCGCAAAAGAGACGTAAATATTGCTGAAGGTCGCAGTTAACCCTTTCTGTTTGTCCGTCTGTCTGAGGGTGGGAGGTGATTGACATGCGTAATTCTATTTTCAGCATTTTTCCCAGATCCTTCATGACTTGAGCGGTGAACTGGGAACCGTGATCGGAAAGAATGGAGTTTGGAAGACCATGATGCTTCCATATGTGGTCTCGGTAAAGCTTAGCCGTTCCAAGGGACGTAATGGTTTTAGTCGTGGGAATAAATATGACTTCTTTGGAGAATCGATCAATGACCACTAGGATCGAGTCGAATCCGTCAGAGATTGGCAGATCTGTGATGAAATCTGTGGAGACATCCTGCCATGGGTCTTCCAGGATAGGGTTTGGTTTTAATAAGCCGCCAGGCTGTGTGTTGGTCAGCTTCATCTGAGTGCAACATTCGCATCAGGAACAATAGTCTTTAATTTGGGTGTGGAGGCCGTCCCATGAGTAATATCGGGAAACCAGTTCCATAGTCTTATCTGCTCCACCGTGTCCTGCTAAGGTGGAGTCATGGTAGAGTGAAATGATATCCTGACAGAGATTCTCTTCCTCAGGCACATAGATTTTTCCTTTTATAGTTATAAGGCCGGTTTCATCCACCATGTACCTTGTCAAGTCGCCTTCTAGGCTTCCACATATCTGAGTGTTCCTGACGCGTTCAAGAATCTTTTCTTCTTCTCCTTTAACATGGGTAACTTCCATTCATTGTACACGTTCAGGAGGGATAAAGACGACGTCTTTATTGTCATTCTCAATGCCGATAGTGTGGTCTTCTCTTCGGCTAAGAGTATCGGCTTTTCCCATGGAAGTTCCCAGTTTATGTACCAGGAGGTAGTTGAATCTGGATAAATATTGAGCCCAATGTGCCTGACGTCTGTTCAGGTTCTGAGTTTTCATAAAGTACTGGAGGTTTGCGTGATCGGTTCAGACCTCAAACTGGAACTTGGCACCTTCGAGGTGATGTCGCCATTGTTCTAGGGCCATAATAATGGCTAGCATTTCTTTATCGGTGATAGAATAATTACGTTGTTCTGGTAACATGCTGTGGGAGGAAAAGGCCACCAGATGCCATTTTCCCTTCTTTTCAATAGATAGGACGGCGCCCGTTGCATAATCTGAAGCATCACATTCAACCCTGAATTTGCAGTCATTGTCGGGGTAAGTGAGGACGGGGGCCGTAGTGAAACTTTTCTTAAGCATATCAAACGTGTGTTGTTCTCGTTGCATCCAGCACCATGCGTAATCTTTCTTCGTCAAGTCATTGAGTGGTCTAGCCACTTGTGCATAATCCTTGATGAAGCAACGATAGAAGTTAGCCAGCCCTTGGAAGCTTCTTACTCCCTTGACGTTGGTGGGCGTTGGCCACTCCATAATAGCTTTAACCTTAGAAGGATCCATTTTGATTCCTTCCGAGGTGACAATCATTCTAAGGAAATCGACTTCCTTGACCGAAAAGTTATATTTCTTGGGTTTAACAAATAGGTCATTTTTTTCAAGCCTGCGAAGTACTTCCATGACAATTTTATCATGTTCCTCTTGATTGTCCGTCTTTGTGAAAATGAGGATATCGTCTATATATACGACAACTACTCCCTGCATATTGCCAAAGATATCATTCATCATGTTTTGGAATGTGGCGGGGGAGTTACATAGGCCGAAAAACATTATGAGGGGTTTGAATGATCCGTGGTGACATGTGAACGCGGCTTTCCATTCATCACCTTGCTTCATACGTATATTGTTGTATCCCCATCGTAAGTCCATTTTTGTAAATAATTTAGCTCCTTTGAGTTGGTCAATGAGTTGGGAAATGAGAGGAAGTGGATAGTTATTTTTGAAGGTCCATTCATTTAAATATCAGTAATCCTGTACCATACGTTTCTTCCCATCTTTCTTGGGAACGAAGAACACAGGTGATGTTTGGGGAGACTTAGAAGGTTGGATATAGCCTTTTCATAGTTGTTCGTTGATAAAGGCGTCTACTTCTAATCGTTCCGTTTCTGAAAGGGGATAGATCTTTCCCTTACGTGGTTGGAATCCTTCCTTCATGTTAATCCCGTGATCCCAGGCCTTTCTCTCAGGCATCCGTTCCAAAGTCAGCTTACTAAAGACTTTTAGATATTTGTGGTATTGCCGAGGGACCATTTCTTTGGCTATCTTTTCTTTTGGTTCAGGAGCTTCAATCTCCTGCTTCTTGATATGAGCGTAAATGAACGGCATATCATTTAACTCCTTTTCTTCTAGAGTTCGGAGGAAAACGGGTCAGTCGGATAATAGATAACAGGTGCGTGGGCAACATGTGAGTTTGACAGTACCCGTTTGCCAATTAATTTCGGGGTTATGTTTTGAAAGCCACGTGTAGCCCAGAATAAGAGGATTTTTGCCGAGATCGGTAACTTCAGCAGTGATTCTTTCCCTGTGACCGTTATAGTCAATAATTAATTCCACGGTATGTGTGATGTTTCCAGCGGAGTTTTTGGTTCCATCCACATTGAACACTGGTATGGATGTCGCCAACTTGATCAGGGGAATTCTTTTTTCTTGTGCCCAAACTCAGTCTAAGAAGATGCCATTAGCACCAGAGTCGAGAAGAGCCTTTGCTTCATGCATTGTGTACTTGGAGGTAGAAGCAGAGACCTTAATATTCAGGTTGATCTCTTGGCGTGGGCGTAGAGATTGGATGACGATTCGTTCCAGGGTTTCATAGATAGGAGATGACATAATATTTTTTTCTTTTTTACAATCAGAATTAAGCACAGGTATCTGCCTGCCAAGCTGAGAAGTTTCAGACCCCGATTCATTTTCTATAGATAAAGTAGACATTGTGGGAGAAATTGTCCTATCCTGGGTGTTGAAGAACTTGTGTTCTTCTTCACCATATTCAATGCTAAGTACATTAAAGAAATTGTTTGTGTTAAGGTCCATAGCCACGTGATTACCTGGATTGATCACACAGCTTTGCCTTTTCCCTTTCGTTCTGAGTCGAGTACATCTGCGAAATAGGCCTTCATGGCCTCGAAGTCATTACTGTACATGTTGCAGACAGTGTGTCCCTTCTTTACTGAATCTGATTCTGGCTGACCCATTCCTGCCACGTGTCTCTCATTGTGGTCAGATCCCAAATCATCATCTTCCTCACCAGTTCAAGTCTGGCAGACCTTGCAACGCTTGCTGCAATTTCGGGAATGCCCTCCCCCAAGGAAGTGGCATTCACTACACTCCTTCTTCGGCTTGGGACAATCTTTTGCGAGTTGAGGACCTCCGCAGTTGAAGCATCATCCCTTGCATACCTTGCCGATGTCCATGGGTTCTCCTTGGCCGCTGTACGTTCTTGCAGCGCCTTCTCAGGAAGGGCCGGCTTGTCCTTGGCTACGCGCATTGTTATTCCAGACATGCCCCTGGTTATTGCTTCTCAAGGCAAAGGCCTCGATAAGATTCCCTTGTTCATGGATCATTTTGGCGTAATCCACCACAGTTGTTTGACAGTGATTGTTGAAGAAGTCGCAGTGGACGTTCTTTTTGAGGAGGTAGCAGCCAAAGGTGTCACCAACAGCAGCTTCCTCATATAGGGCTAACCATTCCGTGAGGAAGGATTCAATGCGACGGTTTCCTTGTTCGAAGTGTTGAAGCTTCTGTCATGCTATGTCCTCGCTGTTGCCAGTTCGGAACCTTTTGGTGATCATTTTTTCAACTGCTGCTGTGTCTGGCCAGCCGTGGTGAGATCCTTTCATTAACGTACATAGTTTGACGTGAGCCCACATGGCTGCGCCATTCTTATCTTGGCCATCCTTGATGCCAAGTCGGGTGAGGACGGCAATGGCTTTCTCCTTATTGGTGGGAAAACCTTCTTCATTGACTATGAGATAGAGGGACATCTTGGTCCACCAATCCTCAAACTTGCTATAAGATCCATCATACATTCCTGGATCTGGGACGACTTCGACTTTCTTTGTCATCTTAGTTTCGCTGGTGATGGCGGGGGCTTCTCTGAGCGTTCTTAGCTCAGCTTGAAGGGTGACGATGAGGGTTTCTAGCTGGTCGAGGCGGTTGTCGTCTTCTATCATGGTTGATTATGGTTTTGGGGGTGCAGGAAGGTCGGCGTAGAAGGTGGGAAGGACGGAGAGAGCGTGAGTAGCATGGAGAAGGAATTGTCTTGGCAAGGTCCATTGACCAATTTCTTAAAAAGTCGTCGTAAGGGTCACCATTTGCCCAAGGTTGGATTTCGGAGTTAATGAACGTAAGAAGGGTTTCAGCAACTTCGACTGATCTGGCTCGTATAAAGTTGTGCTAAAAGAAAAACTTGCTTCAGGAGGACAAACTCACTCCACCAAAGGGGACGTATAAGCCAATAGCCTACTTATCACATATGAAACCGATGAGCACGCCTCCACAGCGGGAAGAAGAGGTTATCGCTCTACAGACATCACAGGTGTTCCATGAACCTGCCTCATGTAGCGTCAACGAGGGTACAGACCATTAGGCACTCAATGGACAACAGGGGCTAGTGCACTATGCCCAGTAGCAACTTTATCCTTATTGACAGCGGACGACCATATAAACAAATATTTGCCTGGTATTCTACCAGCTCAGTTCTGTCCTGAGGGGGACTGGCGTAGAGACGTGGAACGTGGAAAGATGATGAAGATGGTAATGAGGTAGTAGATGACAGTCAAGTTCTAATGTTGGCGACCCTAATCTAATAAAGACTAGGTCGTTACCACCAGATACTGACTTAGAGCACAAGTATGAGTAGGGGAATTCCGACAAGAACTTGACTGAGTTCTTGCGGTGTTTATTCAGACTACTTATACTATCTCTGACGTGTGCACAGACCAATAGACCGTGAGAGAGTAATTACAAATGTGGGTAAAGTATCAACGGTAATTAAATAAATGTGTAGATGGCATGACTTCTAAGAAGTATCAGAATGGAAAAGAAGCACGTGGAGATGAACATGAGAATAAGAACCACCAGGGTCTCAGGGTCGACGGAGATTAAATACATGTGTCCAGAGATCACACAGCAGATCCCAGCAGAACCATTCTGTAGAGAAGGGCGCATAGCTGCCTCATTACTCTGAGTCAAAACGTCATGTGATCTGGTCTTGTGATCCATTAACTTAGGGGTTAATCACCTGACAAGTCACATGATCGTGAGAAAAAGGAGAATAAAAGAAAAGAAAAATAATATTTGTAACACCGTTCTTGTCTTTCAACATTTTAACCCTACTCTTCAACGCTCATTTATAGCTCACATATTACCATCTGTTGAAGCTCTAGGCTCTTGTTCTGGGTAATGCCACCTGCAACACTGTGCTAATTACGATGTTTGTAGTTGCACCTCAATTCATGATCTCTCAACTCCCAAAGTTCCCAAGCATTCCTCAAATCCATTGCAAAACACTCTGGGATGTTTTCTTTGACAGTGTGTTCTAAGAAGTGCATCCTCATGATTTCTTAATTCCATCTACTGATCCTCGTTTAGCTAGATTTAAAGGCGAGCTGACACTCCATTTGAAGAGCCCACCACCACTCATGCAATCTGCTGCAGACCCAGACCAGTGTGCCATTGGCTGTGATGGCCAACTCCTTGACACTAGCCAGATTTGATTCTTTCATGACCTGGACAATGTTCTCCCACTCCCCCCAGTGGCCTCTAGCTCTTCTCTTTGTGTTCCCAGCCCTCCTCCAGCCATCAAGATTGCTGGTCACCATCGCTCAGAGTGTGTTCCAAAGGCTTCCTGCCAAGTCACTGACCCCGACAACCATGCCTCTTTTTTTGCATCACTGGAGTTGGCAGGCAAGCGCAAAGCAGCATGTGCCGAGCTGAGCAGTCCTGATGATGTCACTCACCCACTCTGCCACCTGCCACCATCTAGTCATCCTTCAGACTCATCAGAGAGTGATGGTCATGAGGAGCTCCCTCAGCACATCCCTGACAGCCTACCCTTGACCAATGTGGTCTCTGATCAGGATGAGGTGGGCAATGTCATGCCTCACCTGTCAACATCAGCATTAGGTGATGCTGACTGTGCAGTAAGTAATAAGTATATACATTTTTAGTGTGTTACTAACATCTTTAATAGCAAATGGTTTGTCCCAAGAGTGATCGCATGGTGGACATCTGGACTATTTTCACTGCTGGTGAGCTAAACAACGTGAAGGGTCACTGGTGCGGTGTTTGCAGGTAAGGCCTTTTTTTTCTGAGTCTCGTTATTCCAGTTATAATGTGTTGTAATAGGAGTAAGGGTATATCATCACAACATGCATTTCTCAAGGGAAGTGTGACTAGTCTGCATTGTCATATTGTGAGGTAAGCACTAGTCCCTACATCAAGGCCTTTGATATAACATGCAGTATAGACACAAGGATCATGTATCTATCTACAAGGAGTGTTACGCAAAGGTGGCCATTTAGCCCCATCCTCAAGCATTGCCGGCCAGTGAAGACAAAGGCTACCAAACGACGCTAGACACTGTTCTCGTCCCACAGCCACGGACCCCTGCCTTTACAACCACCAGATTATTGGACTATATTGTTAAGATGATAGTTCTTGAAGACAATGTGTGTATTTTATTGTACATTTGGCACCACTGATGAATGTTTGTCAGGCATTCTTGTTGGTCAATAAGCCCCCATTCCATCGCCTGTTGGGGTACTTGTGCCCTGGCCTAGCTGATAAAGACATCCCTCACTGCAGGAAGATCCAGGAGGAAATTTTGCAGCATGCGCAATGTGTTGAAGCTGCCATATGACAACGCCTTGTGGATACTCCAGGACGTATCTCCTTTACATTTGACTCTTGGATGAATAATGCACAGGATCCATTTCTTTCGGTTACAGCACACTACATCTCAGCACCCACCAAAACCCCACAGGAGTGGGAACTTCATTCCAAACAACTCACTTTCACTCTGATCAATGGGAATCATTCAGGCACTAATCTCGCAAAGATATTGGTGGGAGTGATTGAACACTATGGCATACATTCAAAGGTCCGTTAACATTGGACATCTTATATATTAACTAAACCGTCTTTCATAGATTGGGTGGCTTACTGCTGACAATGCATCCAACAACAACACTGCGATCAAAGCCTTGGCCGAGAATGTTCCCGAAGCCCAAATTGTTGATCATAAGGAAAGGCACATATAGTCAGTTTAAAAATTGTTTCAATTTCCATTCGCTCATCAATCCTTCTTGCAGCTGCATGGAACATGCTCTCCATTTGGCTGCAGGCCATTTCGTGGATGAGATCTCACCCACATCCAGTGCCAAGCTGGGAAAGAAACTCAGGGCTGTGATACAAGACCCCGATCTCACTTTGGAGTCAGATGATTTAGCGGACGCACTTGGAAAAGCTCTCACTCTCATCACCCAGGTATGTTCACAATTTTTTGTATGGATTTGATAGTAAGACCCAACAGATCCGAAAGTCTCCACAAGCATGAGCATTTTTCCATGAGATATGTACTGAGGTCAATGTACCCCCACTTGAACTAATTGAGTGGGTGTATACTCGCTGGGCTTCACTCTATTTTTCCCTTGAATGTTTCTTGATGCTGTGAAAGGTAGTTTCCCCAAATTTGACAATACTGTGTGGTCTGACTCATATTGACTTTATGCAGGCGATCACACGCTTTGTGAAAGATGCCGATGACACTGAGAAGGTCCCTTTGCTGCAGAAAAAACAATATGCAGACTACAAGCTTTCGACAGCCAAATGGGAGTATCTCGAACTGGTCCATCGAGTCTTAAAGGAACCTGCTACCACCACACAAAGTTTTTCATTGGCCACCATCCCATCACTTTCCTGGTCCATTCCTGTTCTTGAATTCCTCATTCAAAGCTGGGAAGATTTTCACTCTGATACCAAGTATGAGGCTCTTTCGGATGCACTTGGGGCTGGGCTCCAAAATCTCGGTAAATGGTATCGTAGTACTGACGAATCTAATGCATACTTCATAACAATGGGTAAGTTATGTAGCTGATTTTCCTTGCATTGATACTAATATTTTTCAATTAGCCCTCAATCCCTCAATCAAGCTGGTGTATGTCAAGAAGAAGTGGGCTCATGCTGAGTACAAGGATGGCATGAAGAAGTTCAAGGCAGAGGTAAGCGCATTTCTACATTTTTCCAACTTGACTGCAACTGGTAACTGACCGGCAATACAAAGTTTGATAGGTATTATGCACATGGAAGCCTTGAAAAGCGATCAGAGAACTCAGTTCTGCAAGCTAAACCAGGTTCATCACCACCAGTATCCTTTCATGACTGTGTCTAACCTAAATTCAGTTGAGCAGAGCAACTCCGGCACTGTGCAATATGGACAAGCCTGGATGCGACAAACAATCCAGGCAGAGTGACAGGCACGTGGCACCGTGGATCCCCATGCAGAATTGGTATCCTACATCTCAGGCCCACTCGAAGAAAATGTCAGCAATGTTGTACACTGGTGGGGGGTAAGTATTGTCACATTGACATGTTGTACCATACTAAACTCAAATATGTTTTCGATTAGCACCATACTCACCAGTATCCTACCCTTGCCCAGATGGCATGAGATTACCTTGTGATCCAAGGCTCCGCAACACCTTCCAAGCATGCTTTCTCTTCTAGTGGACTTACAGGCACTTCACGTCGTAACCATCTCAAGCCAGATGTCTTTGAAGCATTACAACTGTTGAAGAGTGGATATCAAAATGGACATATCAGCACTGTTGCAGAAGCTGGAGCACACACGTCACAGGTGGCGATCTTTGATGAATTTGCACATCATTCTGATGTGGATATGGTTTCTGACGAGTGATTTACTACATACATTGTAACCTTGTCAAGCAAATACATTTTTCTTGTTGTGTTCAAGGTTCAAATGTGTTCAAATGCTGAACCGAACGCTACGTTCGGTTCAATATGGTCCTGTTCAACATTCAGGAATGTTGTTGAACTGGACTGAGGGTCCAGTTCAACGTTCATGATCTTACCCCTTGAACTGGACCAAACCGGACCATTCCAACACTACACGTGGGTCAGCAGCTCACCACAACCCTAGGTGCTCTGGAGCTGGTCAGTGCTCCATGCTGTCGCCCATCTCCCTGTCTCACATCTCACCACTCTCTCGTACATAACACGCATCTGATTTGTCTGTACATAATACACAAATTGAACACTCATTTGGTCCCCCAGCCACTAACTCCCAAGCTTCAGCCAAAGATTGTTTGTTCAATAATCTGTTTGATCCCGAGTTGTCCCTTATACCCTTCTCTTTGATGAATTACAAAGCTCCTTGCTCACCTGTTGCCCTTCCTCGAAGCTCATTCCATTGATGCATCATCCGTATGCTGTGCACCTGGCGCCAACGACAGCTAGTCTATCTTAGGTTTCTCTCGCTTATATCGCAACCCCCCTACAACTCTGGCACAAGCTCGCATGTGACCTTTGCTCCTGTAGGTACTCTCCCGCAAGGCGATTTTCCTTAGAGGCTGGAGAACCTGTGGAGTCTTGTGGGGTACATCACTGCATCTACCTCATTGAACGTCGAATACACGTGAAGGTTGGTCATGTCTAGTCGCCTCTATTCGCGACTACTCGCGAGGCGTCTTTCCCTACTAGTTTCCCGACTCCATCTCTGCCTCCCCCGCTTTATCTCACCTAATATGCACCCGTAGCTTCCTCCGTCTGTAGGAACCACTCCTTCTCAGACGATTTCAAATTCAGCGTCTCTACAAGTGGCTACCAGGTTGAAGCTGCGGGAAAACTCGAGGGGAAAGGTCCTCTACTTGGGGTTGGGCAAGTAGCTAGCCTGGGTTTATCTTGAGCAATGGGGCATTTCATCCTAACGATGACGGTCGACAGGATCGGGTGACCTCGATTATCTATACAGAGAATGCGGCGCGTGCTGCGGTGATTGTGATCAGCACTCGTGAGTTCTCTGCTGAGTGGATGCTATATGGAGTTCCAATAGAGTTATTCAAAGCATTTAGTGGGCGCCTGTCTATCCTTTCGGTGGTCCTAGGCCCCTTTGAACCAACAAGGTCTTGATCCTTGCTCAGGTGGTCTTTTTGCCCCGCTACATCAGCCGCCCGAGGGATCTAGTCAGTGGCTGGCATTTGTCGCTTAGCATTGAGGTTATTGTCACTCTCTGAATGGAGTGTTCCTACTTAACAATATCCCCATAATCCTTGTGACTGCGGGTCATAGACACCCCTCACACTAAAGACAATTTCGTTCAGTATGTTTGGCAGACCGTCATGTCAGTAAATGCTTACCCCGTCGACCTTCCAGCTATGTGACAGGCTTAATTGGCCAGCAAGACTGTGTTCCAAAGAGGAACTATGTAAACAAAGCATGTTTATATGTGTGAAAGAGTAACCGCAGACCATGATACAAAACAATTGGTAATAAATGAGTATTATCGAGATGAGATCATTAAGGTCATAAATAGGAAAACATCAAATGGCATGGCGCGAACGTCCAAAGTCCGTAACGAAGCCCCAGAATCCCTCTGCACTTATATTTCCGGTATGCCACTGTACTGGCCACCGGGATGCACCGGACGGGAGGGGTAATTGATAGTGGGATTATGAACACCGCTTGATGATTCAGTCGTAAGAATGATTGGAGGCGCAGGGGTAGGGAATGTAGTGGGATCAGATGGGTCCTGGAATTTTGTCAGACACCCAAGTCTTTGGAAATATTTCTTCACTTACATAGAGCTTAGGTTGTGCCATCTCGGGAAAGAGAGACGTGGTGTCTTTGTAATCAGGGGGAGGATAAGCAGGTGCCGATGGCAAAATTTGAGAAGGCTTCTTCTTCAAAAAGATGACAACTCCAGCGATCAGCGCAACTCCAACGACACCACCAACGACACCTCCGGCAACCACCCCAGTGTTTGAACTTTTGCTCGAGGACACTGGGCTTGAGGTGCTTGAGGTTGATGGCGAGCTAGTAATAGATGCTGAAACAGTTGATGTTGCGACGACAGAAGCAGTGGATTGGACATGAGTTGCAGTCGACTCGGGATTGTCTGGACGATCTGATGAGTGCCACTTGCAGTAGCTGTGAAAATAGAAACTTACCGCCAACAGACTGGGCGAGCGTTACGTTGAAGGGTCCATCACTTTTCTGGGGGGGGAAATCAGCACAGCGCCGACAAATGCGTCATGCGAGTTGTGCATACTGTCACATTTTGAAACGCCCACTGTGGCACTGCTGTACCATCAGGGATATCCGGCAGGAAGCTGCAGGTGTGGTAAACCTCATAGGAACTGCACAGTATGTGACAACGTACACTCCTAGAGAGAGAACCGTGCAATTGTAGGCCCATGATGCCCAACTGATGAAAGATGAAAGATGAGGGGCATGCAAGCGGCACTTGGCGGGAGGTCACATTACCTGGTGAATCCACGGCTCTGGCAAGCGCTACAAGCACATATGGTGTTGTATGTGACAGTGCTACACTGACATTCATTTTGTTCGCCCGCAGTGGGACCAATATAATAAGAGCCGAGTGGGAGAGGATTAACAGTAAATTCTTGCTGAACATCAGAGCTCTGGAGGGAGGCATGACACAGTAGGAAAGAAACGTACGGCCATTGTTGCATGCACCTTGCAGATATGCTGCAACGACACAAGGGTTCTGGTTCTTGCTATTGTTCATCTGCGACAACACTTTGAGAGCGAAATACGCTGGCCAGGGTAGAGCGACGTACCCAGTCGAATGAAGATCCACAAGTAACAGTCGAGGTTTGAGCGAGAACCTCGATGGGACATACAGAAACCAATCCAGTGGCGAGAATCGCGAGTGATGGCCAGTGGACGTCTCTTCGTAGCGCCATAGTCAGAGAGAAAAAGATAAACAGAACCAGACTTCGCCTGACAACCTTGTATATTAGGTGAGATGGTCCACCAGGCTGTCATGTCTCCGGTGGCAAATCATTATAGAATAGCGCATGCCCTGCGGCTGCTGTATGGAAGTATACCAACCTGAGACTGTTCATATACAAGAACGCAGTTGTATATAACAGAGCAGGTGTCGTACCGTACTCAGCAGGGCGACACAACCTGGCAGTGCTCACCAATGAATCCCACTGATTAGCAGTATAATTACACAGAAATGTCAATATTGTCGGCTGGTAAACGTTTTAGGACGACGTCGTTTGGGAATTTTAGGCACCACCTCTGGTAGTGATAATTCTGAAACAATTACACCATTGGACGCATATTCGCATTTAATCTTAGTAGAGCGTCAGTAATGCAACGAGTCAGAACACGTTAGAAAGTCGTACATTTGATAAACCGAAATAAACGTGGTACAATGGACTTACCTAGCAAAGAGCCAAGTGTGTGAACATATGAGATTGAGCCATCGTGTAGGCCATCTCGTAAGAGCGTTGCGGCCGTGGTGATACATGTGGTGAACAGCAGGATAGTTGCAGTTGCCAACACGAATTAGTTTTCTGGAGGGAGTACATACGGTCCCTCTCCATCATGACTCTCTGCCGGTGGTATTAGCTACCTAGTTCGCTAATCGGCATCTCGGCACGTCAATTTCTATAGCCACTGCGCTCAAGTGTGTTCCAACTTCCCGCATGTAACCAGCCTCAGGTCGACACGCTTCTACGGGCCAATTGGTGTCATTTTACACACTAACCGCGGGGCCCATCCGCTGGTCTGCAATGATTTGGCCACCAGGAACTAGTAAAATCCTGGTTTCATTTCTCTGTTTCTCCCTGACTATGGCGTCACACTGGCGATGATCCTCGCCACTGGATTGCAAGTCTCTGCGGGCCCTGCAGGGATTCTCGCTCAAACTATTGTCGGTCCACTCCCGTTCAACCCTTACTACATTGGTCCCGATGCGGACAAACACAATGAAGTATACGACACCGTAAGTGCATGTGGTCTCTGTCAGAACCATACACTTCGCGAAACGCCGTTCGCACAGCCTTATCTTTCACTATCAGTTGGAGCAAAGGGACTGTGATCGCGCAACTATCTGTCCAGAGGTGTATGTTCTCACGCATTGCGCAGCTCCCATGAAGTTTACCACTCTAACAAATTCCCTCCGGGTATCCGAAATAGTACAGCAGACAGGGTTGTTTCAAGATGATGGTATACGTCGCTTAGCATTGGGCATCTGCTGGCGCTATGCTGAGGGTTCTTCCCCAGACATGCGATCTGTTCAAGATAACCCTTACTCAGAGATTGTTGGCGGTAAGTTTCCATTTCATGGCTGTCGCGTGCGCACTCATCAGGTCGTTCAAATATTCCGGAGCCGATTGCAACTGACACCTTATCTACTGGTTCTCTTGGCGTGACATCAACTCTTGCTTCAGCACCTCTTACGGACCTGTCATCAGCCCCCAAGCACCTCAAGCCCAACATTCTCGGGTAGCGGTTCAAATACTGGGGCGATCGCCGGTGTTATTATTGATGTCGTCGGAGTTGCAATGGCCGCTGTAGTTGTTTGGAGAACAAGCACCTGCCTATCCTTCTACATAGCTTGAATGGCAAGCTACCTTCCATAGATCGAACCCACGACGTGGCACAAACTATACGGGCCATACGGTGGCATAATAAGTCGAGAGGGGACAAAGTCACAGCAGATTGGGAACTTCGAAACCCGTTGACACTCGCAATGATGCTTTCCGATCGAGCTCTGTGCCAGGGTTAAACACACTGCAATGCAATGGTGTGCAGCAAACAATGACCACACGGAGACAGCGGCTGCCGCGTTGCCAAGGGGCGATGATTCTGCAGTCCATTCTCTCATGTGGTGAAATACCGTACATCCGCATGGTACTACTCCGAGTCAGTTTGTTTAGGTTACAGTTTATACATTTTCTATCATACAGGGACGTGACGTTGGTGGGGCATCGGAAATTGTGATCATGCCCATCATGGATGGTGCTGCAAGAATCGAGTCCCCAGGGAGCATCTCAAGTCCCTCCGCTTCTCCCAAAGATTAAAGGCAATTGTGCGAGCATCCACCCACCGATCATAATACAAATCACAAAGCTCCTGAGATCGTTTGCTGCCTTTGAAATAACGGTTGTGCCAGTGGGTAGTCAGGTCAAAGTCAGGGTAGGGTGCGACGTGGAAGAAAACACCGAGAGCCTCGATAGACTCTTTTTCGATGGGGGAATTAAGGAGGTGGATAAATGTATCCTTCGGCATGGTAAGACCACGCCATGGGTGCCCTTGAGGGATTTCGGTGTAACCACGGGTGTCGAGCATGATATACAGCACTCGGAGGGACCTGCATCTTTCCAACAGCTGTAAGAACCCCTCGAGCGTGATAGCGCTCGATATCGTCCAATCATAGTTCTTGCCCACCTCAAACTTTTCCAAGTGGGGCCACGAAGATGCTAAACAAAGCAACTCATGCTCGTTTAAATCGACGCCACAGTGAATGTCGAGAATTATAGAAGTGATGTTCACAAAGACGGTCAAAGGACGAAGGAGATCAAAGGTGATGTAGTATTGAGGCGAATTCTGCAAACCTGACCCATCTTCTGATTCATAGACACGGAGCAGAAGGCTGCTCAAAGTATTGCGTGTGCGAGCTTCTCGGAGGGCTACGAAAAACGACATAAGATCTGATGCCGTTGGATAAGCATGGAGATCGATAGAAAGATTGTGTATCCCTGGGGCGCAGAGACGATTGAAGAGCCTCCAGACAGGGGTCAAAGATGCAGAATGAAGGCGAAAACCACAGAGAGCCGAGAAATCCAGCGTGGAGGTAGGGGAGTGACCAGGCGGAATCCGATCAAGGACGGCATCATGCAGTTTAAAGGCCAAATTGGACAAATTCCGTGAGCGGGAAAGATGAGCGAGAGCATCGACATTCAGACCAACGTTATAACAGTCCACGGAGGAGAGGCTTTTCCAATGACACAGCAGACCCGAGATTGTGTCAGCGTTAGCCCAGCCCGACATGTGGAAGTCCATTACGGATGGGCACTGCTCT
>JBBPRD010000137.1:0-20332 GCA_038092855.1 Boletus piedmontensis
CGTCTGACGAACCATCTTGGCGAATGGCCTGCCCCGGAACACCAGAACCCGCAAGACAGGTTCGTTGTTTGTTTGTCGGTGCGGCTCACTAGCGGGAGTCACAGCAGGGAGAACGAGGCGGCGATCGTGATTTGGGTCACGGTCAGGTCCGGTATGGATGGGGGGACACATTGTTCCAGATGATTCAATGTAGATACCAGGCGTGATTTATAAGCTTTTTTTTACTGTAAAAAAAGAAAAGAAAAAAACCTGTTTATTAATGTCCTACGCAGGTCGCCTCTTGTTCGACATTACATGTTACTGTGTTCGACTGCGTCACGGAGGATGCAGGTGACCGTAAAGTAATTGACCAACCATTTTCGGGGCACATAAACCCACTGTCATGCTTGCGCAACGAACGAACCTGAGACTCCTGGTAGGTGATGCCATGGACCACTGGCACGCCAAGCTTCGTGAGGCGCTGAGCTGCCGTATAGTAGTACGAACAAGCTCTACGTAACGCGGTCCGCATCGTAGGGTCGGGCCTCGGAGTTAGTTGCGGCCATGGTCCTTGGGATTCGTGAGCTTTAGACATTCAATATGCAGTTCTTCGAGTTCGCGTCTCGTCTAATGTTCGTGTGAGGTCTCTTGGAATCGCCTTCAATACTATAGGGGAATGTCACGTGTACATTTGACCAGCTGCGGGGATGCCGAGTTTGGAAGTCAAAAGTAAGGCGGAAACGGCCACAGTAAGTAAGACCATCATGTCTTCCCAGTCCCAGTCCCAGTTCCAGCCCCCATCCCGTCCTTTCTCGCCCGCCGTCGCCAACAACGGCGCGCGCAGCTCTACGGACAGCGAGCCAAGCACCAGCGCGTTCCTTGTCAACGGCACGGCCCACCACGATGACACCGACCAAGATCAAGACTCGGATATGGACCCCCTCGAGCGGCTTCAACACCAACTCGCGCGCGAGCAAGCGGAAAAAGAAGACCTTGCCGCACAATATCGCAACCTTCTCGCCAAGCTGACGGCCATGCGTACCACGCTGGGCAACAAGCTCAAGCAAGACGCCGTATGTTCCCTTTATTCGCACTGGCGGCGCTGAGAGGGCACGCTAACGCATGTTGCGTGTGTTTTGCCCAGGAAGAACTCGATCGTCGGGAGCTCCACATACAAACACTGACAGCGCAAAATGAGGACTTGGGTGCGACGGTGGAGACGCTCAAGACGGAGTTGTTGGCGTCGCATGCTGAGAACGAGCGGACGGCCAGGGAGCTGGATTTATTGAGGAACAGGGATTTGAGCGAGAGTGTAGCCAGCGAACATGCGATGCGGGAAACACTGGCCGAATTGGAGCGGTGTCGGTTGGAGAGGGATGAGTGGGAGAGAGGGGCAATGCAGGAGAGACTTTCGGTTGAGGAAGCACGCGCGATCGCGGAGGCGCTTCGGAGGGAACTGGATGTCGAGAGGGAGACACGGCAAAGGGAAAGAGGAGAACTGGACGCGGCCAAGGAGACGGCGGCCAACTTGCAATCGGTGCTCGAGGATTTCCAGACAGGTATGAACCTAATTGTTTGGCATTGGAGTACGGTCGTGTGGTTGACTTTGGACTAGCAAGGGAGCATGAACTTCATCAAGCCATTAAGGACTCCAAGTCGCAACTCGACGACATCACGCTGTCATTGGCCGACTATAAGCGGCGTGCGCTCGATGCCGAGGTTTGTCTTGTTCCTTTGTCGTTCCTCACTGGATCCTTTCTTAGTTTTAACGTAGCTCCAATTAGAAGAGAACAAGAGCAATGCATCGCGGACATCGGAATTGGAGCAGGAGGTCAAGGAGAAGAATCTCCTCATCGGAAAGCTACGACATGAAGGTGTATCCTCAGTCTCCGTCTCCTCCATTTTCTGTATTACCCGTGCTAACTTCGGCCTGTCAGCCGTCATCATGAACGAACACCTTATTGAAGCCCTTCGTCGTCTGCGGAAATCATCTTCTGACACCAACGTAGACCGTCGACTTGTTACCAACGTTCTGCTTTCCTTCCTTTCTACCCCTCGCGCCGATCCAAAGAGGTTTGAGATGTTGGGATTGCTTGGAACTGTTCTTGGATGGGGGGACGCGGAGAGGGAGCGAGCTGGTTTGATCAGGAGCTTAGGAACAGCACCTGGCGCAACTGGGAGTGGGCCTTCAGGAAGCGGCGGGCTGTTTTGGGGGAGGGGCATTAATGGAGCAGCGTCACCAAGTAAAAGCAAGAATATGGAATTGGAAAAGACAGACGAGACAGAGGTACGCTATATCCGTTTCTAATTTGGTGGCGCTCCCCACCCAAATGTTTCGCCAGTCGTTCTCCCGTCTGTGGGTCGAGTTCCTGCTCACGGAAGCCAATCAGGGCGAGTCCCAATCCCATTCTGCGCCGCAGACATCACCATCAAAGCTTTTGTCGCACACTTCCATGCCCAGTAGCCCTTCACACTCACCCAATCGTATCACGCTTTCATCGCCCTCCAACGGAACAGCTTCACCGACGGGATTCAAAGGCATGCGACGCCTAGGCTCTTGGACGCCCCTCAGTGGTGCTGTAGCGATGAGCTTGCCTAGTTTGAGTCCTGCTCCTTCACCCTCGCGGAAAGGCAAGGAGAAGGAAATCATACAATAACAGCCACCATGGATCATGCACCCTGTGCAGGGTTGTGGGCAGATGATACTGGGAGTGGTGTTTCATCGCCGAACTCCCTCATTCGGCGGACGTGTGGGTGCTGGTGCGATGAGGTTGTACCCCATCATGATAAGCACTCCCAGCTTCCGCCGTGCTTACTCATATTTATCATATCGACATGTTCTAGCGGATCAGGCATTGGACAATTCAATTCACTCGTTTTGCATGCAGGGCAGCGATGGATGTGGTAGGCACGAGAATACACGCGTAACATCTCGCCGGGGGTTGAGATCTGAGCGCTCTGACCTTGCGGCCCACGCCGCGATACTCCGACAAGTCCGCGAGAATCGGCATGGAGTAGCTCAGTTTGGCTCATCAACGGTGCTTGTTGATGTGCTTCGAATACTTCTGCGGACGTACAAATTCAATATCATCCTCGGCTCGAGTGCACATATGCACACACGTTGGCATCGTCCGCGGTTTGATTGGGCACAGATTCGGAAAACCTGGAACGCCTGCTCGAGCAGGAAGCTTACTTATCCATGCTCCCACACTGATAGTGTGCCTACAAACATGCTGCGTAATCGCGTGTACCTTGACGTCTAAGGTTGATATTAATTTGATAGGGCAAAAATGAACGCCGAGACAAACTTAAAACAGGTCCTAGGGCGTATATGGTCCATACGGCGACTGACGAGCGCTCCGTAGCAACATATGGAACAAAATATTAAGGGAGCTCAAGGATCGCCATGGATCGCAAAGCTGTGGGTCCCATCGACGAAAAAAATGAAAAAGAACCCCAAGTTCAGCCGAGTTTTCTCGACAAGGGCTAATTAAAGGCGTGACTGTGTGTTTGCTGTGCGTACCCTCACATTTGCACTTTGATATGACCGCTCGGGTTCACTTATCTCGCCACGCTGGTGCGGGGAGGTTCATACAAGGGTACATTGATCGCCCCTATATAGCACTGCCTGTGCGGTGTGAACATCAGGGAGGGTTTTCTTCGGTTCTAATGTAGCGCAGCGTGTGGGTGCATGGGGGAGCCCCGTGGCTCCCCCGTTTCCCTGCATGCAAAGTTCCACCGAGGTGAGGGTGGACCTAGAGGGATCTGAATAGAAGTCACACCACTGAGGCAGCGCAAGGTGAACCTAGAAGGGTCCAAATAGAAGTCACACTCCTGCGCAGCAACCGATGCCGTTTTTGTGTGGGTGACGCGAGGCCCACGAGGGGGAGGGGAAGCAATGGAAAGAGGATAAATACGCGGGTTGGATGTCTGTTGGGATTCCGGCCTGACCGATTATCATGCTGTCCTGGTTTGTTTTTCTCCTCCCTGTCGCTTTGGTAGCCTTATGGGCTGCAAAACTCCTGTTGATCCCTCGCGTGCGCACTTATAAACGTGCGGCGCAAGTTCGTAGTCTCCTTAATCCACCCGATCTGTCTCTGGGGAGCCTCCTCCATGCTCGTGCAGCCCCAAACCAACGTCTCGTTCATGCCTTTGGCTTGACGAGTACGTTTGTCAGCAGCGACACGAAAGTACACAAGACTTTCACAACGAGGGCCAAGGCACTCATCACTAGCACAGGCGAAAAGGACCATGCTTGGTGTGCGGTGGCGCTAGACGCCGAAGCAACCGCCCACCAGTTTTTACCCGTTCAGCAGAACGTCGACTTCGCCACCTATGTCCAATGTGTCACCTTTGCCGTCGTTCTCTCCGTACTCTTCAACACGGATCTCGACATGCTTCGTTACGACGACGTCGTCTACGTCACCAACATCATCAACCAGCGCTGGACAGATTCCAAGATCAAAGACGCCGCCGCGATGCGCCAGGATGATTCTCTACGCCGAATGATCACCCACCTTGACCAATGGATCGTCGACTCAGATCAGTATCCCAATCCGTTGGATTTCATCCTCCCAGCCTACGAAACCATGTGGCGAGTTGTTGCGGTGACGGTAGCTTATGTCTGTCGTTGCCACGACAACACGCTACACGACGTCGTATTTGGGTTCGGAAGAGACCCCACGGAGGAACGCTTCCAAACCTTCGGAGAGAATGGCCAGCAACCAAGTATGCAGGCCATCATCTTCGAAGTCCTCCGACTCCACCCTCCCACCCGACACATTGCCCGTGCATCCATTGAGTCGGGATCGTGGTGGAACGCGTTCGTCGCACCCGCTGTCGAAATAGCAGATATCGAGGCCATCCATCTGACGGATGATTATGGGGAGGATACATCCAAGTTTGATCCGATGCGGTTCCATCCATCGCGGATGTGTGGACGACCGGAGCTGTACTCGTTCGGGTACGGCAGGCTGAAGTGCATCGCCGCTGCGTGGGCACCCATGGCAGCTGCGGTCATTGCCGCAAAAGTCGTCGTGCAAGTCGAAGAAGCGCGTTGTAATGTGACGATCGGCCGTAAGATTGGGGGGCGGAGTGGCTGGGACGGGTGGCTGGTCGGAAGGGAAACCAAGTAATCAGATCGGTCAGTGCATTCGTACCGACCTTTGACTGTTGCATTGACAAATGATAAACTAGGACTGGACCCGGAGTCATGTCCGCAACAAGTGCAGGGGTGATTGTACGATATGTGGAACTTGCTTACCTTCATGGACGACTTCTTTGGTACCCAACTCAATGCAGCACTTGTGTATATCTAGTAAATCTCGACGAGCACGATTGATGATATTCTCCACGTATGAGTTCACGGTGACTGCTAGACATCTGAAACCTCGAAAGACTGTCGATCAGTACTGTAAGCTCAGGCCGCGGCGTTACCCGTACAGTATAGCCTTAGCAATATAGCTTCGTGCGGTCCCCAAGCACTCGACCGTGAGCTCTTTCAACCTGAGCTTGGAATACAGCGGCCCTTCGCCTAAAGTGTCAAATTCGCTAACGCGCGATTCGCCCAACACAGAACCTAGAACTCGACTCATCGGAGACGAACCCTCAGAATAGCATCAGGGCACGAAGTAGAACGAACGGGCCATCGTCCTTGTATTGAAGATGTTCACGGTACCATTGGTCAAGGGAGAGGGGTTTACACTGCCCGAGAGCTTTTTAAAATATCCCAGTCAGAATGAATTCAACGCCAACGTCGGTGCTTTCGATTCGCATGCGAGAACATGCGGAATCGAGAGATCCGGAGCTATTCGGACGATATGGAGCGAAGTCGATGGTGGCAAGCTTGCTTGTAGTGTTGAAAGTAGGGAAGCTCGGGCAGAGAAGTGGGCCATCTTGCATTATTAACTTCGTAACCGCCGAAATGAACGAGGAATCACGTCTGGAGATTTGGTGACTCTGGACATGTCCATCATGGGCTGTAAGTCGACGAGATGTTGAAGGCAATAATGATCCTGGTAAAGCGAGCGTGAGTTACACTGAGTGAGTTGGAGGAACGAGCCGTTCATCCTGCCGAGTCGGAATTTAAGTTATTGAATTTGGTAGGGCTGCCCTCAGCCTTCAGCGTTGAAGCGTTGAAGCTAAAGCAGTTATAGACGAGTCTACCGAGACTTATATGACCGCTGTGAGATTTAGATAACTGCACGGTGAATGCCTAAGTTCATGAATTCCGCCTGGTATCTACATCCCTTGGACCCAATCACCTGGGTCTAGGCGTCTCATCTTCGGTGGCTGTGTTAAAACACCAGATCCATGCCGGTAACTTGAACGTGACTGAAACGGTACCGTCGCCTGCTTCTCGCTGATATGATCCGCTGAGCTAGGCAGAATAAGCGAAGAGAATGTATGCGCACAGTTACATGGACCCTCCTGGCTGAGGGCTGAGATGGACTGTTCGCTTGTTGATCCTAAAAAAAAGTCAGCTATCATGATGTGATCTACCGTCACCAAAAAGACACACAGGGTGAGCTTTCTTTGGATTTGCACGGCCTTGTCCGCTACCAGAGGCTTCCTGTCCCTATTAAAGTGTGAGCTGTCACGACGATATCTACCGTCGCACGAAATACGCACAGGGCCTGCTTTCTTTGGATCTGCATGACCTTGTCCGCTACTGGAGACGGCTTTGTTTGAATGGCTTGCTTCAGCAGTCTTGGTCTTCGTTGTGGGCTGTGATGCGGAATAAGTAACGGCACCAAGTAACAAGCTAAACAAACAACGAGCCTGTACTACGGGTTTTGCGACCACTCGCTGGGATGGTTCGTCAGACACACCGCGCACCATTTGGCTACAAAAAAAGAGAACACTCACCCGCACACGCTGACCTGCCGCCATCCACGAAGGTCCCTCGTTTGCAGTACTCACTCTCGCCTGCGACTTGGAATGAGATGGGGAATTGGCAAGTCGGCTAGACTTTATGGAAAGTCGATCCGATGGTTGTGAAGGTTGGTTCTTGTCAGTCTTCTTGAGTCTCGTCTGCAGCCACTTTCGAAGCACCAAAATGCGCTTGGATGAACCAGGAGTCTCGAGAAGTTTCCCTGGGCAAGGCACTTCGGGAAGGGCGGGCAAGGAATCTGGCAGCTGTGATATGGCACGGGACGGGTCAAGCGACGGGACTTCAGCCTCGGGGAAATGGTCAGACGGTGCCAGGGACGGTGCCTTTAGCAACGTCAACACGAAAGCAGGAGCACAATGAAATCGACACGGACCTCGTCATAGTCAAATAGAGGTCCAGGGGTACTCGATGGCAACTCGACCTTATGCTGTCATGAAAACCGATACCGAAAAAGGAAAAGATCTCCTACCTCGAGCAAATCATCATTAACAACTTCGTTGTGGTTCTCCGACTCGGGCGAACTTGTCATGGGTTGCGCCTTGTGTAGGAATGCGGGAGTCAGTGCGATTCGTTCGATGACAGGACGACAGACTGTTACCGAAGTCGAGGCTGGCTGCTCGTCTCGTTGTTCTCCCTCATTTTTATGTGTTTCCACACTGGAATCTTCTTGGGATGGTACCTAAAATGAGGAAAGACAATGCGCACCTCATTCGACAAGGCAACATCATGAATGCACAAATGCTTACATGGAAAGGACCATACGGGCCCGGAAGGATACCACTGAGATTACGAACTGTGATTTTCCCATCATATCCTCCAGTCACAACATAGCTGCAGTCTGGGGAGAGAGCAATCGACCGTATATCTTGACTTCCCTTGGTGACTTGGCCAACCTCAGCGAGCGTCGGGGCGTCCCAGAATGTGATGGAGCTCGCTGCAAAGGTAGCAAGGAATTTCCCATTGGCAGCTAGAGCGATAGACACGACCTCGTCACCTTCACTGTGAACCTGCGATTCTGCCAGTCGGGATCCAGTGGACGAATCAAAAGCCACGATCTTATTGTCGCCAGATACAGCGAAAATTTGCTGCCCGTCGTTCGACCAGGCAAGGGGAGTGATTGGTTCCCACGTTGATGTATCAGCCTTGATAATGATGAGCTGGTCCCCATTGTGACTGTCGAAGACATGGATAGAACTCTGGCATGCAGTGGCGACGTGCTCGCCATTTGGGGAGAATTTAACTCCTGCGACATAACTATCATGTTGGAGTGGGCCAACCAATTTCTCGCCAGTGACAATGCTCCAGATGCTTGCTTTCTCGTCACCGATTCCAGTACTGGTGGCAAACCTCGTGGCATCGGGCGAGATGTCTACTGCAAGCACATCATTTGTGCCCTCCACCTCGACGGCCTTTTCTTGGATTTGCTCGTCCCACACGCTTGCCCCCTTCATAGTCCCGCATACTATCCATTTCTGATCCCTCGACACAGAAATGGCGTTCAAGTTCATTTCCGTATGTCTTCCCACCTCTTGACCATCTGCAATTCGCCACCGTCGAATCCCATGCACACTCCCGCTTAATAGATGCATTCCATCAGGGTGAAAAGCGACCGAAAATATTGCACCAGAGTCACCGGTTTCAATCACTTTTGTATTGTCTTACTGAATTTTCAGCGGTGTACGATTACTCCTGAAGACTGCTACGTACTGTTCTTCACTGGCGACATCCTCCGCAGTGCAGTGGTACACGCCCGTAGGTTTCGGATTGCTAAGAATCAAAGTAAAATCGAGGATGTGGAAAGCTGAACACCATAAACTTGTTTCCTTCTTCTGGATATGGTTTTTTTCACACAGGTGCCAAGTGTCCCTTAATTTCACTCGGGCTCAGACCCTGGCAACTACTTAGATTTTCATCACGGAACATTGGTGAGGGCGGTCCCGCTGTGGAGTCTGTGATTGCGCGGCTGACTTCAAATCCCAGGGCTTTATATCTCTATGGCATACGGAGTGTGCAGATGCCAGATAGCTCATCAAGCTTCAAGAACTTGAATGAGAGATACTCAGGCTCTTCCAGTATTGAAGAGAATCAGTGCGTGGATGATTGTGTCATACAAGCAGAACTAGTATTGGTAGGTACATTTCGTACACGCAGGGTGAATAGGTGGAGTGATCGCGTACAACATGCCATAGTCATCACGCTGCTCGTGAAGCTGCAGTATCCACAATTCCATTCGAGCAGTGCGTTTGATGTGCGTGGGGTCGTCGATGCAGGAATGAATACACCAGTAAGGACTTGGAGCAACTCGGACAGTACTTCGTGCACAAGACGGTCTTGCACGGCACATACTTGTGAATACTAGAAGAGTACCACACCATCCGAGGAACAGCAACTCTATACAGTACGCCGCCTTCGTTGGAGGACCTGGGACAACGGGCCAGGTACCTGCACACAAAAACACCACTTTGTGGAGGGTATTCTTCTGGAGTATGAGCGCTCGCTGCTCACAAGTGGGTCTAATGCAGGTTGTACCCTCGCCGGGAACCGTGTCCGGCAGCCGAGATATGTCATAGGTGTGTTCAGATCGTAAGTCCCGGGGTGAGACTACCTTTAGCAGCGAGGAAAGGTCTCACAGATGGTGTCGTTTGCCTGCATGGTCACCAAACTGGGATCCGAGTAAGAATAAGCGCCAAAGACGAGGTGCTGTGTAAACAAACCTATACGAGTAAACCGGAACACCTCGTTCTTTCACTCTTTGAAGCCCACAGCTGTGTACCATTGGTGAAGATGTCATCGACAAAGACCAGTGCGTATGTAGTGATTCTGAGGAATGAGTGTGATACTGACAATTCAGTAAGACCCAACAATAGTAGTTGACACTGGTGATTCTGATTGGGTGCACGCAGTCGCGTTCCACCCTGATGGAATGCATTTTTTGGGAGGGGGTGGTGACGGGATTCGACGATGGCGACTTGCAGACGGTCGAGAAGTCGGAAAGCAAACGGGAGTGCGGTTGCGCGCCATTTCCGTGTCGCAGGATCGCAAGTGGATTGTGTGTGGGACTACTGATGGGGCAAGTGTATAGGACGCCAAAATACAGAAAAAGGTTATCGAGGTGGAGGGCAGAAAAACTGTGGCTACAGTGGACACCTCACCTGACGGCAAGTTTGCCACTGGTATGCAATCTGGTGACCATACAGTGAACATCTGGGACATCATCACTGGCAAGAGATTGGTTGGTCCACTCCGGCATAACAATAGCATCTTAGGAATTAAATTCTCGCCGGATGGCGAACAAATTGCCACTGCCTGCCATGACTCTGTTCGCATCTTCGGCATTCGCAATGGTGACCAACTTATCAATATCAAGGCTGACCTGCCGCCTTACATATGGCTCTCAGTCACTCCCCTTGTATGGTCAAACAATGGACAGCAAATTTTTGCTGTATCTCGCAAGAATATAATCAAGGCCTTCAAGGTGTCCACTGGGTCCCTACTGGCCGAATCACAGGATCACAGTTCGTACACTGGAAGCGACTCGGACTTCCGGCCGTGCATTGCACTAGCCGCCGATGGGAAGTTCCTTGCTTCCTTCTCACGAAATCTCATCTCGTTCTGGGACACTTCAACACTTGTTCGGATCGGCCCAGCCATCGAGGACAGTGAAGAGCTGCGGTCAATTGCTCTCTCTGCAGATCATACCTATCTTGCGACTGGCAGAACTGACGGGAAAGTCACAATTCGTAATCTCAGTGATATCCTTCCAGACTTGTATGGTCCCTTCCATGTAAGTATTCGCGCATTCACAATGTTAGCTTGTTAAGGTGCAAATTGATATTCCCCATTTTAGGTACCTGCTCATGAAGCACACGACTTGGAAACACCCGAGGATGGGCTACACCAACAACAAGATGAGAGGCTTTCCATCTCGGGGGTTCGCAACAACAAAGCAGACGACGAGACTCCGGTAAGAGTTTGTCAATCTGTTACTGTGAGGATGACGCCGACTCCTGCGTTCCCACACAAGGAACAACCGACGACGCCAAGTCCGCCCGAGTCGGAGAACCACGGTGAAGTCAGTGATGTTTTGCTCGAGGTGGGACTTTGACCCTTTCCTTTTCGACATTGGTTTTGATGGCTGCATAAGGCCGAGGTGCCGACTAGTGCACCTGAACCCTTATTTGACTATGATGAGGTCTGTTCTGATTTCGCTGTCCCCGCGCTCTCGTGTTGATGCTGCTCGAGCCGCCGTCCCCGGCAACTTCCGCTCGGGAGGTCGAGGTGATGCCGCCAGGCTCGTTGGAGGTCGGATCACAGTTACCAGCTGCCCTACCCGTGACGCCCCCTCCATTAGCACGTCCAGACGAACATCGTGACACTACCAAGTTGCCTGGAGGAATCCCGGCGATCAAAAGGTGGCTGCAGACAGTGATGAAGAGGAGTGAGCAGAGCTTGCGTTCACATCAGCCAAATTACCTTTCCGAAGAGCCTGATCGATCTGCGAATCCGCGATCTCGTTCCAGGTCACAAGTAAGAGAGGATACTACAACCGTGGAACCTTCCAGGATGGCTGCAGCTAAACGTCAGCTGGCGAGTGTTCTCTTGCTCGGTAAACAGTGTGCAGTATGTCTGACGCACCATCTCAGCGATCGGTCGCAGTATCCATAGAAGAAGAACCCGCAAAAGACGAAAGGGCAAAACAGGTTGGCTGTTTGGTTTTTTTGTCGGCGCTGATGTTTATCCTGCGCTACAGTCTAAAACGGACACCAAGGCTTCTGAAGCGAGCCATCCGAACAAGGATACCTCCGGTAGCGGACAAAGTCCTGCAGATCCAAAGACAGCCAACTCTGTGTGTTTCTCTTGCGACGATAGATCATGTCGTGACAGCTCATTTCTATGAGGCGCAGCAAGCGAACGATGCATCTCAGCCCCCAACCGCGACGGGGATCCAGGTCACGGTGCGCACTCATTCCCTTAACTCACATCGTGGGACTCAGAGGAATACATCAGCAAGAAGCAGACGGTGCTAGACTTTCGATCTCGTGCAAGTTACCAGCATGGATGTGCTGTTTTAGCACGGCTACTGAAGACGGGAGGCATTGATGCACGTACATGATTAGATGCGTACCACATTGATTCATGAGTTCAGACAGTCACCATACTGTTCTACGAGTTCGTGCCATCTCACAGCATTCATATCAGTTCTTTGATAACCACATCTTTGGCTGAGCTTGCTCGAATATATCCACCCAGCGGCCACGATCTTGACTAGGTGATCGGTGGTAAGGAAGTGCCATAAGCACTTTGACCGGACTATGCACCGTTTCCCGAAGTGACGGGTTTAAGAACCATAAAACAATGCATAGTTTTCTGTTCGACGCTGCGATGTTCCATAGTTCCGCTGACCCGACTTCAAATTCGGCTGGACAATTCATACCTCTTTCGCAGCTACGATACACAAGTCTAAACTTTTGTCTAGAGGTCCAAGGTCTTTTGAGAATCCGACCTGATCTTGTCGTGGTTGTCAGTCATATAGTTCAGCTGTTGGTCATCTTTGTCACTGTGATATCTTCGCCTCGATGTCAAACCTCCACAATTTGTAACTCCCGCAACTCACGTGTAACCACCACTTCATCCGTCCGGACAAATCTCTGAGCAGAAATTCACTGCTGCAATTTCTGCGCACACGGAAGGTGATTGGAATTTCGGACCGATTGCACTGATAGACCCACCACACTGGGTACCGCCACTCTTCCCAAGGGGGGTTGCTGTTGCGAGGTGCGCAGCCACCTTCTCGGACACTCGATCACTACGAAAATCCGTTGCAGCAGCATGGTCAGGGATTTCGGTGTACGCAGTGTGGGGCTCTAGTGGCAGGTTTCGACGCGTGAACGGGACAATACATCGAGTGGGGGGCGAGCTCTGAAAGAGGCCCGAATAGTGAAACCTGGGAATGGGAGCGGGTGGAATCGGTCGCAGTACACCGATTCTACGGGACTCGAGTACTGGATGTGATCGATAAACTGGGAAAACGGGAGAGATACGAAAAGGAAATCAGAAAAGATAGGGTAAACCCATGTATTAGACCCATCGAAGAATATATCGGACGTCGTCGCAGTCACCTGTTCGTGCGTGGCCGTCATCCAGCTGGACTGGACTAATTTATGCGAGACTCAAAATCCGCTTGGTCGGGTTTTCTCGATAGTTTTGTTTACTCTAAGGAGTACACGATGCGGCGAGCGGTGGCTGTGCACTTTCATTTCAAGCGTGCACGCTCTCAGTCCTTTCCATAAGACCACATCATACACCGTTCCCTCCCGCTTTTTCATTTCCTCCCGGTGCGTTCTCGATATCGTTAAGGGACGATGCTTTCAAAACGTATCATTGCCGTCGCACGTAGTCGTGCTGCTTTTGCGGGATATGCCGGTTCCGGCGCGTCCAAGACTTGGTACGGTTTTCTGTGTCATACCTCGACCAAACTCGCTCAACCTTGTTGGCGTCTTCAGGCATGTCGCTGCCTCGCATCTAATGCGTGCGCAATTTCACGCTTCGCATCTCTTGCAAGGTCAGTCCTATGACGTGAACCCCATCGCTCCACGGACCATAACAGTGGCACAATGAATCTCTGTAGCTGAGACCGTCAAGGTCCCACAGATGGCGGAATCCATCTCAGAAGGTACCCTCAGGTCGTGGTCGAAACAGGTCGGCGATACCGTTGAGGCAGATGAAGAGGTCGCCACTATCGAAACGGATAAGGTACGACCCTCTTAGCTCTCAGTTGGTTCCCGAATTGAACTGACGCGTCCCTTGTCAAGATTGATGTCACCGTCAACGCTCCCGTTGCTGGAACGATCATTGAGCTCCTCGCAAAGGAAGAGGACACCGTCACTATCGGACAAGAACTCTTCAGGATAGAAGCTGGAGAAGGTGGTGCGTGTTGCTCTTCAATTCATTGTGTTCGACACTCATCATCGATCCCATTCGTTAAGCTGCGGCTGCACCCAAGGAGAAGGCAGCCGGTGAACCCGCTCAGGCGGAACCTCCAAAGACCGCAGAGGCAGCCCCGCCCCAAGAACAACCCACACCGCCCCCGGCTCCCTTACAAAAGAGCACCCCGGAGGCTCCCAAAGAACCCAAGGTGGTCAAACAGGTATCAAAGCCTGAGGCTGCTGCGCCATCCAGGGTACCGGGCAGCCGCAATGAGACTAGGGCAAGCCATTATTCCGCCCTTTCGCGCCTGTTCTGTTCTTTGACCGCTACTTAGGTGAGAATGAATCGTATGCGTTTGCGCATCGCCGAACGCCTCAAGGAGTCTCAAAATGCCGCCGCTTCCCTGACTACCTTCAACGAAATCGATATGTCCTCCCTCTTGGATATGCGCAAGAAGTACAAGGATGAGATACACAAGGAACATGACGTCAAGCTCGGTTTCATGAGCGCGTTCGCTCGTGCCTGCACGCTTGCGTTGCAAGAAATCCCTGCTGCCAATGCGTCCATTGAGGGTGATGAGATTGTATACCACGACTTTGTGGATCTCAGCGTTGCAGTCGCAACCCCCAAAGGCTTGGTTACGCCTGTCGTCAGGAATGTAGAAACAATGAACTTCCTCGAAATTGAGAAAGAGATTGCCTCTCTTGGAAGAAAGGTGTGTAGATCGTTTCACCGATTTAGCTCGTTCACCCACAACTCTCTCAGGCCAGAGACGGAAAACTTACTCTCGAGGATATGGCTGGAGGCACATTTACTATGTCAGTCTATTCCTCTAGCATCCTATCCATCAAACTAACAACAGGCGTTCAGCTCCAACGGTGGCGTTTTCGGTTCCCTGTACGGCACTCCCATTATCAATCTCCCGCAATCCGCCGTGCTTGGTATGCACGCTATCAAAGATAAACCTGTTGTCGTGAACGGCCAGATTGTTATTCGACCAATAATGGTTGTCGCCCTCACGTATGATCATCGTCTTCTCGACGGACGGGAAGCCGTCACCTTCCTGGGTTAGTTGGTGTCTCTTGTTCCTTTATTTCATACTAATGCTGCATTTCTTTTCCCTTTGTAGTCAAGGTCCGCGATTACATCGAAGACCCTAGGAAGATGCTCCTTGCTCCCTTTTAGCGCCTACTCTTGGACTCATTGTTTTTTTTGCCGTGCCACTAAATTTTTGACTGTAATTTCGTAACCCATAATGTCTCGACTCTTTGCAACATTATAGACCTTGTGCCTTGCAATATCAATGTCACTATGGTTCAAGAGCAACTGTATCAGAAATGACTCGCTGTGTTCATTGCTCGACATATCTCGTCGTGGTCTTTCGACTGATTGCAGCCGAGGCGTGGCACGTGAGAAGTGTCCTCGTGCGTTTCAGTCGACCATGGGTTCCACTGCTTTATTTGGATTTCAATCCCCTGCCTTCTATCGGTCTAGAGGCCGTATTCGACTGTAGTACCAGCTTTTGACATTCCAATCACCCGAGATGTCCAAGAATTAGTCTGTCGTCCACTCATCACCCGACTTCAATCGTATTCTACCGACCATTTGATTAGGAATATGTAGATCAACACTTGGCACGATGAAGCGGTGGCACTATGTGGAGTACGACAGCAACGGGGATTCGGCCAGAATCATAGCAGCTTATACTAGCAGTTGTTGTCAACATCGCAGTTTGAGCTTTCATGCATCATGGCCTCGGGTCGTCCTGTGTGCGCGCGGTATGATCAAGCCTGCACCCAGCCAGCCGTAATTCCAGCGGTCGCTTCCCTCCACCCATCGTCTATGGAAAAGGCCTTTGACTACGCACCAAGCCCAGGTATGGCGCTGCCGAGGTTAGGACGCTCATCTTCCCGTAGACAGAGCAAGGGCATCTGGCTTATGTTGGCGATCCTTGTCCTCGCAGCCCTCTACTTCTTCATCGATCTTCCTCTCCTACCAGTTGGACATTCCCGGCCTCACGTCCGCGTGCCTTTGCATGCCGTACATACGCTCGCAAAATGTCGATCCTTGTCCGTCAAGCCGGCACCCCCTCCCGAGTTCAGCAGCCGCACGCAGTCGGACAGATACGAGCCAGGGACGTCGTCGGTTTTGATTCGGAATGCATCCATCTGGACTGGCCTAAACAATGGAGAAGATGTCGTTCATGGGGACATTTTGTTAGAGAATGGATTGATTCAGAGAGTCGGGGACGCGAACGCCCTGTTGGACAAGGATGATGTTATCGAAATCGATGCCGAGGTGAGCATGATCGAGTACTACCCTAGCATGATCAAGTGACACATATATTCATGATTATACAGGGTGCATGGGTGACTCCGGGGTGACTGGACACTTACCACTTGAGCGCTGACTAGCTGACCATGAAACTGAAGCATCGTCGATGTTCATTCTCACATTGCTGTTGATTCGTCCCCGGCACTTCAAGGTGCTAATGACATCAACTCTCACAAAGGTCTCGCTTTGCCATGGTTGCGATCCCTCGACGGTTTGAACACGCACGATGATGGCTATGCTCATTCTATCGCGGGAGGTGTCACCACGTCGCTTATTCTTCCCGGGTCTGCTAATGCGATCGGTAACTTGTTTTCCATCTCAACTCGAGCGTTGTAGATCGACCGCAACCTTTTTTACAGGCGGACAAGCATTTGCAATCAAACTGCGATCAACCAGTGAAATGTCGCCTTCGTCACTGTTGGTCGATCCACCTTATGGTATCAATGGTACCCAGGTGAATTACGATATACCGCCGCGTTGGCGCCATATGAAGTATGTTTCGCATTTCCTACACTCGAGGCTTTGCTGATGTGTTTCATAGACATGCATGTGGTGCGTTCGCAGACGTGTCTACGTATTATGATTAACGGTTTTTGTATTCCCAGGGGAGTACCCTTGTAGGTACCACGATCTTGGCCTCACTCTGCCCAGTCTGATGTTTTCATTCTAGCAACCGCATACTCGGGAACGAGAATGGATACCGTATGGTCATACCGTAAAGCGTGAGTACTCGGAACTGTTTTGTTGTGCGCACTCAGTAACTAGTCGACAGCTACGAGCATGCCCGCCAGATCAAGCACAAACAAGACGAGTATTGCTCCAAAGCCTTCGCTGACGAATGGGAAGGACTGGGCGAGTTTCCGGAGGATTTGGAATGGAAGGCTCTTGTAGATATCTTGAGGGGAAAAGTCAAGGTGAATATATTGTTCGATGTGAAAAGTGGTATTATAAAGGAAACGGATACTTTTCCAGGTTCAAACGCATTGCTACGAAGCCGTAGACATTGATGCTTTCGTGAGGGTACGTGCATTGTCCTGTGCATTGTCCTTGATGGGATGGTGACTTTCTTCACAGCTGTCCAACGAGTTCCAATTCCCGATTGCCGCATTCCATCATGCCCACGACACTTTCCTCGTGCCAGCCGTTCTCAAGCGAGCCTATGGTCGGATCAGTCTTTGCATCGTGGATCACAAAGTGATCATCCTTTGTAGAACATCCTCCCGCTGTTGCGACGTTTGCAGCATTTGCAAGGTAGACCTGCAGGTCCTGGGTTGGGGCATCAAAGCTGACTGTCGATAGGTACAAGCGTGAAGGGTACCGCCATTCAGAATTCGCACCTCGTATCCTTCATGAGCAGGGTATTAAAGTCATTATGAAGGTGAGGTAATTTTAGTTTTTCATGAGGTGACATTAACCTGGTACTGTCTCAGAGTGACCATCCAGTAATTCAGTCTCGCTGGCTTTTACATGAAGCGCAGCAAGCTCACTACTATGGGCTTCCTGACAACGCCGCTCTTGCTTCTGTCACGACGAACGCTGCCGAATTGCTTGGACTACAGCATCGTCTTGGTTACATCACGGAAGGTACGTAAAGCCTCATGAGAGTAATATGTTCTGGTCACTGACATCCTTTCGTAGGTTATGATGCAGGCAAGTCATCAGTGGTAATTTTGGTTCATGCTGGATTCTCAAGAAGAACATTCAGATGTTGTCATCTGGGACAGTCATCCATTGGCGCTCGGTGCTACGCCCGTACAAGTGTTCATCGACGGAATACCTCAACTTCAGCCGTCGTTTACCAAGAAGAAGAATGACAAGCAGACTGCTCCGATCACTCCAACCTTCGACGAGGAAGCAAAGGCTGCTGTCAAATTCGCTGGTTTGCCTCCTCTAGAGGCGACTCCGATCACCTCTGACCCTGTTCTGTTCCGAAACGTATCCAGCATGTGGCGGAGGGATGAATCTGGAGTGTATTCTGTCTTCCAGACTCACGATACCGACGATGAAGGCATCATCTTTGTTGAATATGGGGAAATTGTCTGTGCGGGATCAATGGGAACTTGCACTTCTTTCGTCAATAGCGAACGATTGAAAGTGATCAACTTGGAGGGTGGCTCTATCGCCCCCGCCCTAGTATCTGTAGGAACCTCGCTCGGTCTCCAGGAAATTGCCACGGAGAGGAGTACTTCGGATGGTGCTGTCTTCGACCCACTGCAGGGGTCGACCCCAAAAGTCCTAGGTGAAGGGAGCATCACCCGTGCTGTGGACGGCCTCATGTTTGGGACTCGAAATGCTTTGTGAGGCTGTCGCTTTAGGATGTGCTAAACATACTGATAATTTCGTATCAAGACTTGCTTATCGGTCCGGTGTTTCGACCGCAATCACATCCCCCATCTCGGGTGGTTTCCTTGGTGGTCTGAGTACTTACTTTTCCCTTGGGGCTCAACACAAGTTGGAACATGAGGCTGTCCTCAACGATGTCACTGCCGTTCACGTTACTGTCCTACACCGGGGTCGAGGTCCAAGTGTGAGCACGCAGATAGCAGCACTCCGTCGTCTCCTGTTAGGTCCGTACACAGGCGAAAGAGGCGCGTCCTTCGAAAGCGTTGTCAAGGTTCACATTCACGACTTCCCTGAAAACGCCGAATCTGACACGGAATTACACAGGGAGAGTTGCCTCTGGTCGTCAACGCGAAAAACGCCGATATCATCGCAAGTCTTTTAAAGCTTAAGCAAGAAGTCGAAGCGATGTCTGGTAAATCGATCAAGATGACTCTCGTAGGTGCAGGCGAAGCACACCTCGTTGCCGCTGAGTTGGCAACTGCGAACGTAGGCGTCATCGTCACGCCTCCTAGACCGTTCCCGTTCACATGGGAGGGTCGCCGGATGTCAGTCATCTCGTTGCATGTGTTCCCGAAATCTATGACTGATATCATCCTATCCAAGCATTCAAGGACCACCTGTTACCGAACGAAGCCTTGTCACTACGTTGTTTGCCCATGGGGTAACCGTTGGGATCGGACACCAAGGAGTCGAAGAGGATGCGCGGATGTCTGCTTGGGCTGCGCGCAACCTGAGATGGGACGCCGCCTGGGTGAGCTACTCTGTGTATGACTTGGTGCACCATCATGACACGTCGTCTCTCTTCGTGTAGGCACGCATTGATTCTCATGGTTTGATTAACATAGAGGATGCTTTGAACATGGCGACAACGAATGTCGAGAAGTTGTTGGGAGTGACTCGGAAGGCGTCGGAGGGCGACATGGTGGCCACGAAAGGGGGGGGACTGCTTAGTTTTGAGGGAAAGGTGGTTGCAGTGACTTCTCAGAGGCGTAGGGTGGTCGATGTTTTCGGATAGTGTTGTACAGAAGTAGGCTGGTCCAAGAATATGCCGTTCTTGACAAATGGATCACACACGGCGGCCCTTTCGGACAGCCTGACTGTGCGTCCTACTATGTCCCATCACATCATGGTAGTACGACTACCCAAGGAAACGCGCGCTTTGGTGGTGAAGAAATCTCCGGCCAATAGGAAGCCACTCTACCATGACGCAGTGGTGGAGAATCGTCCTATACCCACCTTACAGAAGGGTCAGATCTTGGTAAAGATGGGAGCCGTGGCGTTCAACCGTAGGGATGTCAGTATCCCGCCTCAGAGTCGTCTAGAAACGGCCCGATGCTGACTCGGCATTCCTTGTCTACAGCTTTGGATTCGCTTTGGTCAATATCCGGGTATCGCGTTCGGTGCCACGTTCGGGGCTGACGGTGCAGGTACGCGGATGCTTGTCAACTCAACCTCCTAGAGAACGAGGTCATTCGACGTACAAGGTTACCAGGGACGGTCATCGCGTCTGCGGATCCTCATGACCCCCTCCTGCAACGACGCGTATTCCTCACGCCAATGCGTGGTTGGAAGAGCAGCCCCGACGCGCCGGAACCTGGGTGAGCGACACATCACACAGAAAAACGACCCTATCCTCGACAAGTCGAAACATCGTATCATCCTCACCCCGCTTTTCCAGGTCGACGTTCGGCGTCATCGGTGGGGGAAAATACCCCCCTCTTGGTACCTTTGCAGACTATATCGTCGTCGAGCGGGATCAAGTCGTTCCTTCCCCGGACCATCTCGACGACGTCCACATGGCTGCATGGCCTCTCGGCGGTTTGACTGCATGGAGGTTTGTCACGCACTCGGACTCAG
>JBBPRD010000138.1:0-20234 GCA_038092855.1 Boletus piedmontensis
GTCAGTGCTTCATTTCATATACCAATATATTAGGGTAAGGATTAGGGGTTATTAGGGAATAATGCATTTAGTGAAAAATGACCAAATATGCAGACAGTTTTTTGAGCCACTGTACTGCTTAGCATTCATCCTTCCTTCAACCTCTGCAAGAATTCCCACTCCATTCCAACTCATGCATTCCCAAACCATCAAGAAACCTTCTCTAAACTTTACTGTCCCCTGAACTTCCTTGTCTTGTAAAGGCTTTTCTGCCAATTTTCACACATACTTCCTTCTATCTGACCCAATTCTGTTGATATTGGTTTCATCTGACCAAATGACCCTAGTCCAGTCCTCCATAGTCCAGTGTTGGTGCTTGAGAGCAAAGGCTAGCCTATATTGTCTATACTTCATAGACAAGAGTGGCTTTTTTTTCTTGACTATAGCCTTGAGAGATGCAGACTTGAGAGCATTCCTAACAGTTTGAGTAGAGACAGGAGAGGAGAGGGCAGAATTGATGAGATGGGTGGCCTGGACAGCATTTTCAACTTTGCCAGAGATAATACTAGAGACAATTCTCCTTTTATTAGTAGGAGAAAGTTTGCAAGGACATCCTAATTTGATGTTTTCCTTGCCTGGGTGGATCTCTTTGATAACGCTGGCCACAGTAGACTTCCCCAGACCAGTTTGGGAGGATATTTGCCTAGTAGAAAGGCCAGATTCAGAGGGAAAAAGAATATTGGCTCTGTTATGACTTCTTTTTCCTTTCTTATGTCTACCTTTCTTATGCCTTCTTATGATTACAACCCTGCTTTGGCCTATGGAAACCCTTAGTTTCTATGAGGTTGTGCAATCAAACACTCCTGCAGCATATTTATTTTTCCTTTCATTTGTTATCATTGTTCTCTAACATTCTCTTGTGTTCTACACTCATACGGTGACTAAGCTTTCTTTCTGATTCTCCTACATTCCACAGCTTAGTCATCTTCATATTCCAATATCTATATAAACCCTCCATAGGCTACCATGTTCCTCACATTAGATCTACTCAATCTAACCTTGTTATCTTTTCCTCTTTGTGAGTCCCTGTTCTACTCTTGAGTGAATGCTGCCCTTGATCACTGTGGGCCTCTTAACCTCTGGCCATATCCCTGTTGAGCATTACCTTGAACCCTTGACCCTATCCATGGGTAACCTCACAATGTCCAGTATTACCTGGAATCTTTAACCCTCTCTACGGGTGCCTCTTGCCTTTGTCTCTGACCACTTGAGTCTACATTTGTCCCTACCCAGGCCAAGTGTAACAAAAGGTCTAATATGATACAAGAAGCTATCATCGGTATAGTCTTCCACCATATCCTCATCATAGGTCTCCACTTGGTGGCATGCCTTCCATGAAAGCGCCAATAGTGAAGAACTCTCCAACCTTGACCACACTCCTGAATAGCAGGACGAATCTCCTAAGTCCAAAGACCTTAACGTTAACCTAGACCCAACACTTCACACACCAGATTCTATCCTTGATTTATCTCATAACCTCTCCACAGCTCTTTGCCTCCCTCACACACCAACCCCTCTGTCCCCAGCTCCTATTGCTACCCAACCCCCTTTATTCCCAGTTAACCCCTTTCCTAGTTCTTCACACCTCCCACCACAACCTCCTCCATTATCCTCATTCCCTACTATGTCTCACCACAAAACCACCGAGCTCCACATCACTGTACCTGAACATTACAATGGATCCTCTATCACAGCCTTGAACTGGCTCAATTTGGTCTGGTTGTACCTCCACATAAACCAAGACGTCTATAATGATGATAGCAAGTGTATAGTCTTTGCTCTATCTTACATGACAAAAGGGACCACCATCAACTGGGCCACTACCTTTAGGATTAAGGCCATCTCTGGAAGCCATGTAACCCTTGGCACCTTTGCCAACTTCATCTCCACATTTGAAAAAGCATTTAAAACCACCAACACTATCACCAACACCATAGCCTGGCTCTTCACCACCAAGGTATCAAAGAAGAAAGTAGAATCAAAGGAGAAAGAATTAACCCTGGAAGTGTATACCTTGGAATTCAAAAACAAAGTCGCCCTTGTTATGGATACTCTTTTTCTTTCTTTTATTTTTCTTTTCTCACAATCACGTGACTTATCATGTGATTAACCCCTAAGTTAATGGATCACGAGACCAGATCACATAATGTTCTGACATAGAGTAATGAGGCAGCTATGCACCCTTCTCTACGGAATGGCTCCACTGGGATCTGCTGTGCAATCTCTGGACATGTGTATTTAATCTCCATCAACTCTGAGACCCTGGTGGTTCTTTTTCCCACCTTCATCTCCATGTGCTTCTCTTCCATTTCTGATGCTTCTTAGAAGTCACACCATCTACACGTTTATTTAATTACTGTTGATACTTTAACCACATTTGTAATTACGCTCTCACAACCTGTTGGTCCATGCACGCTTGTCAATAGTATAAGTAGTCTGAATACATACTGCAAGAACTCAGTCAAGTTCTTGTTGGAATTCCCCTACATTAATGCTTGATTCTAAGTCAGTCTCTGGTGATAATGACCTAGTCTTTATTAAATTAGGGTCGCCAACAGCCCTCTCTCAAATTACCAACAACAACATCCTTATCAGATACTATTCAGCCAGTCTCCCTATCTGGCTCATGCATTGAATTATCACCATGGACAAGAAACTGTCCACTATAACCAAATGGTATAAGAAGGCTACTTATTTCAATACCCAGTGGGAACATGCTTGTGAAATTGAAAAACATCATGCAACTTGAGGAACCTATCACCACTTCACTCTCACCAAACCCAAAGAAACCCCACGCAATCCCAACACTATGGATGTCAACACAATATGAGTAGGAAAACTCATGCCAGAAGAGTGAAAAAGATGCATTGAAAAGAAACTTTGCTTCTGCTGCTGAAATCTGGGACATCTCAGCACCACTTGTCCTCACTTCACCTTATCTTCCCAAAAGAAGAATATCAACAAACAGGTCCAGAAAGTTACTAAGGATGATGAAGTTCCAAATCTGCTGGACATCAAGAAGGAGGAGAAAGAAGAAAAAGACATGTCTCCATTGGATTTTTAAATCAGGAAACTCAGTCGACACAAGTTTTCCCTGCTTCCATTGAACATATAACCATATGATCAAAGCAATCCATGCATATTCCTGTGCAACTGGTTGAACCCTTGCATTCAATGAAAGTTGTTGATACCACCACCTTAGTAGACAGTGGGGCCCAGATCTGTTGCATCAATTGCGAATTCACCAAACATCACCATCTCCCTCTCAAGAAACTTAGTCAACCATTCTTTGCTCACAATGCAGATGCATTCAAAAATGCCAACAGAAAAGTAACCCATTCCTGTAACCTCTTTATCTCAGTAAAAGGACTTTGCCACTCAGTAACCTTCTATGTCCTCACTTGCAGAAGAAAAAATGTTATCCTTGGACTCCCATGGTTAAAGAAAGCCAACCCCACTATAGATTGGACCATAGAAACCCTAATCCTTCAAGAATTAACTAATGAGTCGAAAACCCTCTATGATACTCATCTTAGAGCTTTTCAACAACACAAGGCTCACTATTCTGTTAAACCTCCACCTTTGCCTCCCTCTAGACATTGCTATGTCAGCATGGTCACTGATTGTCACCTTCACTCTTATCTTCAACATGAGGATGAAGATCACTTCCTTCAATGAGCTCTTTGTAATTGCCATATATATTGAATCACTTGATATGGCAACCGTTTCTCCCCTCTCAGTTCTTCTTACATTGCAAAACTCACCACTGCCACTGAGTTAGCTGCTGCAGCCAAAAAGGCGAAACCGAAGACCATGCTTTCCCCTGAATATCAACAGTTTGCCTCAGTATTCTCTAAAGAGGCTACTGACCACATTCCACTGTCACGTCCTTATGACCATGAGATTGTTCTCGACGACTCCTTTGTCCCAAAGATCAGAAAGGTCTACCTCCTGAATCCAGAAGAATGAAAAGCCATGGAAGACTTTCTTGATGAAAATTTAGCCTCAGGAAAGATATGCCCTTCCAATTCCCCTCAAGCCTCTCCCTTCTTCTTTGTCAAAAAGAAAGACAGGAAACTTAGACCTTGTCAAGACTATTGATATGTCAACGAACATACCATCCATGATGCTTACCCCCTCCCTCTCATTTCTGACCTTATGGATAAACTATGCGACACCAAGGCTTTTACCAAATTTGACATCCACTGGGGTTATAACAATGTCCATATCAAAGATGGGCATCAATGGAAAGCCACCTTCATCACCCACAAGGGACTCTTTGAACCAACAGTAATGTTTTTTGATTTATCCAACTTGCCAGCCACTTTTCAATACTTCATGAATGACTCATTTCACAATCTTATCACCAAAGGGTGGCTTGTTATCTACATGGATGACCTCCTGATATTCTCTCCTGATGAAACCTCACACATCAAACAAACCAAACAAGTACTCCAACACATGGAAAAACTCAATCTTCATCTCAAATTGGAAAAATGCACTTTCGCCACAATGGAGGTTGAGTATCTCAGCATGATTGTTTATCCAGGACATTTAGCCATGGACCCTGTTAAACTGGAAGATATTGCTAAGTGGCCTACCCTGTCTAAAGTCAAAGATATCCGCTCCTTCCTCAGCTTCACCAACTTCTATCATTGTTTCATTCCAGATTATTCCAATATTGCTTGCCCCCTGCTTGACCTTACAAAGGATAACTCCTGGAATTGGACTCCTCCTTGCCAGGCTGCTTTTGATCACCTTAAGCAACTCTTCCTTGCCCAACCAGTTCTTCATCTTCCTGACCTCTCTACCCCTTTTGCTATTGCCACTGATGCCTCCAAATTCGCTTTCAGAGGTATCCTTCTCCAAACCAATGAAAATGGAGATTGGCATCTCTATTCTTATATCTCTTAGTCCTTCTCCCTGGTGGAGCACAACTATGATATTTACAACTGTGAACTCCTTGCGATCCTTCATGCTCTTAAGGTGTGGCGTCATTATCTCTGTGGTGCCACTTATCCAATACAAGTTTTCACTGACCACAAAAACCTTACCTTCTTCTGTTCCCCCCAAACTCTTAACCATCATCAAGCTCATTGGCTCCTTGACCTTTCTGACTTTGATCTTAGGCTGATCCATGTTCCAGGTAAGCTCCTTGCTGGTCCTGATGCCCTCTCCTGTCGCCCCAACTTCATTATGACCAACTCCCCAGACAACTCTGGTATCACCCTTCACCCTCCTTCCCTCTTCATTAATCACATTGACTCTGCCCTGCATTCCTGTATCTTGCACGCCTCCTCTGGTGACCCCCTTGTTTTGAAATCCCTCCAATCCCTTTGGGAGGACATACCCACCACTCTACGCTCTCAACTTGCTGACTAGCAATTCTCCAATGATGTTTTCCTTTACTGCAGCTGTGTCTATGTTTCCCCCACTGGCTCTCTTTGTTGCAATATTGTCTCTCACTGTCATGACCATGCCCTGGCCGGCCACCCTGGCTTTCTGAAGACTTGGCAATTGGTTGCTGCAGAATTCTGGTGACCTGGCCTGGCCTCCTTTGTTTGCTCCTTTATTGAGGGTTGCACCATCTGTCAGCAGAATAAGGCTAATACTCATCCTACCTCACCCCTGCTTATGCCTATTCCCTCTTGCACATTCCATCCATTCCAGCAGGTCTCCTGTAACTTGATCACTGGCCTCCCTGTTTTGTCTGGCTTTGATGCCCTTTTGGTTGTGGTTGACCATGGGCTTACTAAGGGAGTAATTCTCTGTCTGACTAAATCCACCGTCACCACAGAAGGAATTGCAACCCTCTTTTTCCACAAAGTTTTCCTCCAATTTGAACTCTATGATTAAATTATCTCTAACTGTGGACCCCAATTCACTTCCACTTTCGCTAAGGAACTTGGAAAACTTCTCAACTACAACCTATCCCTCTCAACCACTTATCACCCCCAATCTGACGGAGAAACTAAACGGGTAAATCAAGAAGTTGAAACCTACCTCCGAATATTCTGTGGCGATCGCCCTACAATGTGGTCAGAGTCTATTTCCCATGCTGTTACGAACGCTACTTTTCCTTCTTTTTATTTTCCTTTTCTCACGATCACGTGACGTCCACATGACATAACTATCTAACCTAGATCATGTGACATCCCGATAGGATCTACGGCACGATATCCGTACATGTATATTTAATCTCCGACAACCCTGAAGACCCTGAGGGTTCTTCTTCCATTTCTTCTCACGTTTATATTTAGATATTCTCACGTTCATCTCCGCGTGCTTCTCTTCCATTCTGATCCTTCTTAGAAGTCACGCCGTCTACACGTTTACTTAATTACCATTGACACTTTATCTATTAGAGATAGTTACGCTCACACGGCATGTTGGTCCATGCACGATCTGTACTAGTATATAAGTAGTCTCAATAGACACCCCAAGAACTTCAGTCAAGTTCTTATCGGGATTCCCCTACTCTTCACTTGTGCTCTAAGTCAGTATCTGGTGGTAACGACCTAGTCTTTATTAGGTTAGGGTCGTCAACACATGCTGAATTTGCACATAACCACCAACCTCACTCTGTGACCCATCAATCTCCATTTTACCTAATGATGGGATATGAACCCCACACCCTTCCTTTGGTTGTTCCTGAAACTTCCACTCCTGCTGTTGAAACCCACTTAAAAGCCCTCACTGCCACTCAAGACGAAGCCTTGGCTGCCCATGAATTAGCTCAACAAGTGATGAGCACTCATTTTCAAAAAAGCTTCACTCCATTTCAGAAAGGTGATCGTGTCTGGTTAGAAGCAAAAAATCTAAAATGATCAGTAGCAAACCCAAAATTCACCCCAAAACATAAGGGACCCTTTACTATTACCCGCATTCTCTCTCCTATCTCCTACCAACTCCACCTCCTGAAAACTTGGAAGATCTACCTGGTGTTCCACACCACTCTTCTTTTACCCTATCATGAGAACTCCGTGCATGGAAAGAACTTTCCTGTGCTACCCCCAGAGCTTATAGAAGGGAAAGAAGAATTGGAAGTCAAAAAGATTCTCAAACACTAGGGATCACCGAAGAACCATTCCTTCCTGATCTGATGGAAGGGATATTCCATGGAAGACAACTCATGGGTATCTGAGTGGAACTTAAAACATTCATAGTCCATACTCCTTGACTATAAAAGATGTCACCCCACTGTCTTTCACCCCATCGACTCTTAACCCAAACCACTATCATCACAATGCCTTCTCCTTCAATTGCCCCTTTATCCATCTCTTTCCCCTCCTTGCTTGTCTCTACCCCCCTTCCAATCATCGATGACATCTCTCACCCTTCTTCACCCAACCCTATCCTTACTTATCATTCCCCCAGGATATCTATCTCCCAGAGCCTGGGAACATGATGTCACCATACTGCCTATGCCCAACCTCCACAGCTCCCCCTCTCTTTCTAGCAATGAATCCTACCCAGCCAATACCATACACTCCATTGATGTTCCCATCTACACCCATCGTCTTTGTGACGACTTTCTTGATGGCTCTCAATTAGCTATACTTCACTCCACCCTTACAAATTCCCACTTAGCCATGCCCATTGCCACTCATCTGGACATGGGCTCCCCACTTTATCTCTTGTACCAAGCTTATTTACAGGTTGCTCGTATTTCTCTCTTTGTAGTCCACATTCCCTGCACTGTGTATGCAGACCAAGCTCTTCAGTTAACCCAGCTCCAGGGGATTCATAAAGTCATTGAAGGAGCCATTGTCGCCCTTATGCATCAACTAGGGATGACAGAGTTTGTCAAAGACATAGAATGGTATTTGGAAGAACTCCATTTAGCCCACATGTATATGGTTACTTCTCAGGTCCAACAATTGTCTATCATGTCCTCACCCAAAGCATCATCCTCTTCCCTTGCCTCCAAAGAACTGGCCATTCTAGAACATACCAAAGCTATCTGGATAGGTGATCATGGCATGATCCCTCTTTTCCCTTCTTACCCTTGTTATGGAGATGCATGCTTCCAATGTCATTGTCTTGGACATATCCAGGTTAATTGTGATTGTTACCAGTGTGCCAACTGTATGATGTGGGCCCCAGGTCATCTTCTTTCTCAATGCCCCAAATGCTGCAGGATATCTGCTTCATTATCTGCCTCCTCTCCCCACACAACCTCCTTGTCTTCTTTATCTTCCATTTATTGCATCCCCATACCTCCTCTTTGCTGATGAACCACTCAACCTTGCTGTCCTCAAATCTCTCCTTCATGTGCCCCTACTCCTTACATATCCAATGACCCCAACATTGACTCTGACAATGTTTGGGATGACACAGCTTATGCCAATGTCACAGGGTCTCTGGGGCATTACAGCATCGACTTTTGACAGAGTACACTATGACATGGTCTTGCACATACAATGGGGGTAATGTTACGACTTCTTTTTCCTTTCTTATGTCTACCTTTCTTATGCCTTCTTATGATTACAACCCTGCTTTGGCCTATTGAAACCCTTAGTTTCTATAAGGTTGCATGATTGAATACTCCCACAGCCCATTTATTTTTCCTTTCATTTGTCATCCTTGTTCTCTAACATTCTCTTGTGTTCTATGCTCATATGGTGACTAAGCTTTCTTTCTGATTCTTCTACATTCCACAGCTTAGTCATCTTCATATTCCAATATCTATATAAACTCTCCATAGGCTACTGTGTTCCTCACGTTAGACCTTGTTATGATTTCTTTTCCTTTTGCTTACTGTTTCCTTTCTCACAACACATTTTGCCTTGGCCTATGATAACCTTTACTCTTTACGAGGTTGCATGATCAAACACTCCTGCTACTCACTTATTTTCCTTTTCACTTGTCATCAGTGTTCTACAGCATTCTCTCACATTCCATGCTCATATGGTGACTAAGCTTTCTTTCTGATTCTATTACATTCCACAGCTTAGCCATCTCCACTTTTCATTACATATATAAACCCTTCGTAGACTACTGTGTTCCTCACATTAGACCTACTCAATCTAGCCTCCCTTGTTCTTGAAACCTCTGCGAGTCCTTGTTCTACTCTAGAGTGAATGCTGCTCTCAATCTCTGTGGGCCTCTTACCATCTGGCCAATTCTTTGTCGAGTATCATCTCAAACCCTTGACCCTACATACAGGTAAACCTTGAGAGCACCTGGAACCCTTGACCCTATATTCAGGTAACCCTTTTGCAGAAGCATTTCAAACCCTTGACTTGGTCACCAAGTAACCTTTGCCCTTAGTCTAGATCATTTGAGTCTATGCTAGTTCCTACCCGGGTCAAGTGTAACAAAAGGTCTAACGTGTTCAAGAAGCTATCATTAGTATAGTCTTCCACCATATCCTCCCCACCATCCCCTGCTTGGTGGCATGCCTTCAGGGAAGGCCCCAACAGTGAAGAACTCTCCAACCTCAATTATACTCCCGCTACCCCTGAACAATGGGACGAATCTCTGGAATCCAAAGACCTTAATGTCAACCTAGATCTGACCCTCTGTGCGCCAGATTCCATCCTTGATCTATCCCACAACCTCTCAGCTGCTCTTCATCTACCTTGAATACCTACTCCACTGTCACCTACCCCCATCATTACCCAACCCCCTTTGTTCCCAGTTAACCCTGCCCCGAGCTCATCTCATCTCTTACCATTACCACCTTTACTATTCTCCTTTCCAACTATGTCTCACCACAAGCCTATGGAACTACACATTGCTGTCCCTGAACACTATGACAGATTCCCCACCACTGCATTCAATTGGATCAACTTGGTCTGGCTATATCTCCACGTCAACCAAGATGGCTACAATGACAACAGTAAGCATATTGTCTTCACTCTTTCTTACATGACAAAAGGAACTGCCATCAATTGAGCTACCACCTTCCGGATTAAGGCTATCTCAGGGAACCACATCACCCTAGGCACCTTCACCGACTTCATCTCTGCCTTCGAGAAGGCCTTTAAAACCACTGATACCATTGCCAATGCCATTGCCTGGCTCTCCACCACTGAAGTCTCCAAGAAGAAAGTTGGATCCAAGGAGAAAGAGTTAACCTTGGAAGCATATACCTTGGAATTCAAGAACAAGGTTGCCCTCTCGCAGATCACTGACAACAATGTCCTCATTGGCTACTATTCTGCTGGTCTTCCAATCTGGCTTATGCGGCATATTATCACTATGGATAAGAAATTGTCCACTGTAACTGAGTGATATGAAAAAGCTACTTACTTCAATACCCAGTGGGAACACGCCCACGAGATTGAAAAACACTGAGCCAACCACAGAACTTACCATCATTTTACCCCCACAAAGCCAAAAGAAACCCCCCATGACCCCAACACCATGGACATAGATGTGGTGTGAGTAGGAAAGCTTATGCCAGACAAGCGAAAACATTGTATTGAAAAGAAGCTTTGTTTCCATTGCTGTAACCCAGGACATCTTAGCACCACCTGTCCCCATTTCCCATCAACTCCTGCACAGAAGAAGAACCCTGTCAACAAACGGGTTCAGAAGGTCACCAAAGACGATGAAGTCCCAAACTTACTCGATATCAAAGATGATGAAGAGGAGGGAAAAGATGTATCCCCATTGGATTTTTAACTCAGGAGACTTCACTGACACAAGTTCTCCCTACTTCCATTGAAAATGTAACAGTATGATCTAAGCAATCTATGCACATCCCTGTACAACTGGTCATACCCTCGCATTCAATGAAAGTCATCGACACAACTACCCTAGTGGACAGCGGAGCCCAGATCTGCTGTATCAATCATGAATTCACCCACCACCACCATCTTCCCCTTGTAAAACTTAGTCAACCTTTCTTTACCTGCAATGCAGACATGTCTAAAAATGCAAACAGGAAGGTAACCCACTTCTATACCCTCTTCATTTCAGTAAAAGGGATCTGTCACTCTGTTGACTTCTATGTCCTTGCCTGTGGAAGCAAGAAGGTAATCCTCAGCCTCCCATGGTTGAAAAAGGCAAACCCAGTAATCAATTGGATCTCTGAAACCCTAACTCTTTCTGAGTTCACCGATGAGTCAAAGGCCCTCTACGACACTTATTTCCATGCCCTTCGGCAACATGACACCCATTATTCAGTCAAACCTCCCCTATTACCTCCTCCCAAACATCACTATGTCAGCACAGTCACAGATCGTCATCTTCACTCATACCTTCAGCACAAAGATGAAGACCACTTCCTCCAGCAAGCACTTCATAATTGGCATATCTACCGCATCACCCGATACAGAAGTCGTTTCTCCCCACTCGGCTCTCCCTACATTGCAAAACTAACCACCACTACAGAGTTAGCAGCTGCTGCCGAGAAAGCAAAATCCAAGACTACACTCCCTCCCGAATACCAACAATTCACCAAGGTTTTCTCCAAGGAGGTAACCAACCATGTTCCCCCATCTCATCCCTATGACCATGAAATCCTCCTCAATGACTCCTTTGTCCCAAAGATCGGGAAAGTCTACCCTCTAAACCCAGAGGAATGAAAAGCTACTGAAGATTTCCTGGACAAAAACCTAGCTTCAGGAAAGATACAGTACGTCCCTCCAACTCCTCTCAAGCCTCTCCTTTCTTCTTCATCAAAAAAAAGGATGGAAAACTTAGGCCTTGTCAAGACTATCACTACATTAATGAGCATACCGTCTGTGATGCATACCCTCTTTCCCTCATTTCTGACCTCATGGATAAACTACGCAACGCCAAAATTTTCACCAAGTTTGATGTCTGATGGGGATACAACAACGTCCACATAAAAGATGGACACCAGTGGAAGGCAGCCTTTATCATGCATAAAGGGCTCTTCAAACCAACCATCATATTCTTTGGTTTGTCCAACTCACCTGCCATCTTCCAATATTTCATAAATGACTTATTCCATGACCTTATCACTGAAAGTTGGCTTGTCATCTACATGGACAACCTCTTGATATTCTCCCCCAATGAGGCCTCACATGTGGAACGAACTAAGCAGGTACTCCAATGCATGGAAGAACTTGATCTCCACCTCAAGCTGGAGAAGTGTACCTTTGCCACCAAGGAAGTGAGATATCTCGGTATGATAGTTCACCCAGGACAGCTCGCCATGGATCTGGTCAAACTGGAGGGCATTGCTAAATGGCCCATCCCATCCAAAGTCAAGGATGTACACTCCTTCCTTGGTTTCGCCAACTTTTACCATTGCTTTATTCCCAACTATTCTAACATCACCCATCCCCTGCTCGACCTCACAAAGAAAGATCACCCTTGGGATTGGACTCCACCCTATAATAACACTTTCACCCACCTCAAACAACTATTCCTTGCCTGACCAGTCCTTCGTCTCCCTGACCTTTCCACCCCATTTGCTGTCGCCACTGACACCTCCAAGTTTGCCTCTGGAGGTATCCTTCTCCAAACAGATGAAAACAGGAATTGGCATCCCTGTTCGTACCTCTCCCAATCCTTCTCTCCAGCGGAGCGCAATTATGACATTTATGATTGAGAACTCCTCACCATCATTCATGCTCTTAAAGCTTGGTGTCACTACCTTCATGGGGCCACACATCCCATGCAGGTCTTCATGGATCATAAAAACCTCATTTTCTTTTATTCTCCCCAAATGCTCAATAGACATCAAGTGTGTTGGCTCCTTGATCTCTCCAATTTCAATCTGAAGCTCATCCACATTCTGGGGAAACTCCTCACTGGCCCCAATGCCCTTTCCTGCCATCCCAATTTCATAGAGAATATCTCTCCAGACAATTCTGGTGTCACTCTTCTTCCCCCTTCCCTCTTCATCAACCTCATCAATACCACCCTTCACTCCTGTGTCTCCTGTGTCTCCTCCAGCAACCCCCTTGTTTTGCAATCTCTTTAGTCCCTGCAAGGCAATGTCCCAGCCTCCCTTTGCTCTTGGCTTGCCAATTGGCAATTCACCAATGACATTCTTCTCTATCACGGTTGTGTTTATGTTCCCCTCACTGATTCCCTTCATCATGACGTTGTTTCTCGCTGTCACAATCATGCCCTGGCTGGCCACCTGGGGTTCCTCAAAACTCACCAGTTGGTGTCTGCAGACTTTTGGTGGCCCAGATTGGCCTTTTTCGTTCGCTCTTTTGTCGAGGGCTGTGCCGTCTGCCAACAAAACAAAGTCAATACCCACCCTGCCTCACCCCCTCTGCTCTCTATTCCCTCCCATGCATCTCGCCCTTTCCAGCAGCTTTCCTACAATCTAATCACGGGTCTCCCTGTTTCCTCCAGCTTTGATGCCCTTTTGGTCATGGTTGACCATGGGCTTACTAAGGGGGTAATCCTTTGCACGACTAAGTCCACCATCACTGCAGAAGGAATCACAACTCTTTTCTTTCACAAGGTTTTCCTCCGATTCAGACTATATGACAAAATTATCTCAGATTGGGGGCCCCAGTTCATATCCACCTTCACCAAAGAACTTGGAAAACTCCTCAATTACAATCTATCCCTCTCAACTGCCTATCATCCACAGTCTGACAGGGAAACAGAACATGTGAATCAGGAAATCAAAACTTACCTCTGCATTTTCTGCTACAACCAACCAACAACATGGGCAGATTCCATCTCCCATGCCGAATTCATGCATAATCACTGCCCTCATTCCGTAACTCACCAGTCTCCATTCTACCTCATGATGGGATATGAACCCCATGCTCTTCCTTCAGTGATTCCTGAAACTTCTACCCCCACAGTTGAAACCTGCTTAAAAGCCCTCACCACTGCAAGAGATGAAGTGTTAGCTGCTCATGAGTTAGCTCACCAGGTAATGAGCACCTGTTTTCAAAAGCAGTTCACTCCCTTTACGAAAGGAGATTAGATCCGGTTGGAGGCAAAAACCTTAAAACAGTTAGTGGTCAATCCAAAGTTTGCTCCTAAACAAGAAGGACCCTTCACTATCACCCAAGTCTTATCCCCGCTTTCTTATCATCTTCACCTCCCAAAGACCTGGAAGATCCATCCTGTGTTCCATGCCACTCTTCTTACACCCTACCATGAGAACTCCATTCATGGAAAGAACTTCCCTGCACCACCCCCAGAACTAATAGAAGGAGAAGAAGAATTTGAGATTGAGAAGATTCTCAAGCATCGGGGATCACCACAGAACCACTCCTTCTTGATCCAATGGAAGGGATATTCTGCCAAAGATGACTCATGGGTACCTGAGCAGGATCTGAAACATTCACAGTCTGTGCTCCAAGACTACAAGAAGCGCTATCCTGCTGTTTTTCACCCCAACAACTCTTAACCCAAAACCACCATCATCACAATGTCCTCTATTTTTTCCCCTTCATCCCTTGTCTCTACTCCCCTTCCTATAGTCAATGATATCTCCCGTCCTTCCTCACCACCTTTGGCCCCATCTTCACCCATCATTTATGCCAGCTACCAGTCTCCTGGAGCCTGGGAGCACTCCCCCATCGTCCATGCTGCACATTTGTCTCCAGAAGCCTGGGGACAAGACGCCACGACCATGCCTGGCCTTCACAATTCTCCCTCACTCCCTAATGATGAACTTCACCCCACAAACGTAGTACAATCTGTCAACGTTCCTATCTATGCCTATCGCCTCCGCAATGACTTCCTTGATGGAACCCAGTTGGCCATGTTACATTCAGCTCTTACCAATTCCTGTCTAGCCACTCCCATTGCCACCCATCTGGATATGGGCTCCCTACTATATCTTTTATATCAAGTATATTTACAGGTCACTCGCATTCCCCTCTTTACCATCCACATTCCCTGCACCGCATATGCAGACCAAGCCCTTCAACTGACTCAACTCAGGGGAATTCACACCATCGTCAAAGGAGCCCTAGTAGCCCTCATGCACCAGTTAGGCATGACAGAGTTTGTCAAGGATATTGAACAATACCTGGAAGAGCTTCACCTCACACGCGCATACATGGTAACCTCACAAGTCCAACACTTATCACTTGCCTCTTCACCCGAAGCCTTGTCCTCTCCCCTAGCATCAGACAAGCTTGCTATCTTGGAATGCATGGAGGCCATCTGGACAGGTGGTCATGGTATGATCCCTCTTCCTCCCTCTCACTCCTGGTATGGGGATGCATGCTTCCAATGCTGGTGCCTTGGACACATTCAGGTCAACTGTGACAAGTACCAATGTGCCAGCTGCACCAAGTGGGCCCCAGGCCACCTTCTCTCTCGCTGCCCAAAACGCCATAAAACCTCTGCCTCCTCTTCTACCTCTGCTCCTCCAACAAGCTCTTCCTCTCCCTCATCATTCATTCACCCCCTTCCAGTGCTGCCCATCTGTCAATGAACCACTCAACCTCATCGACCTCCTACCCCTCCTCACATCCCTTCCCCTTACACATCTGATGACGTGTGGGATGACACTGCTTATGCCAATGTTACTGGATTGCTTTCATGTCTAGTCTCACAAGATGAAGGATAATTTCCATCACAGCATCAGAAATTTGCCAGCTAAGCGGGTGCATGAGACAGCTGAAATGAGGATAAAGACCTGGTTTGGACTTGTCCTGTGCAGCTTCACAGAATGCTGTAGGTGGGCATTAATTAAAAGGCATGAACTACTGAGCGGAAACCTCATGATAACAAGAAGGCATGAATGAAAGCAGCGGATGATGGCTGATGGATCAGGGGTGGGTGACACCGTGGAGCGATGGGGTTGATGGGCTGAATTTCAGCATTACAGTGTTGACTTTTAGCAGAGTCTGCTACGACGTGGTCTTGTGCATACAACAGGGGTAATGTTACGATTTCTTTTCCTTTTGCTTACCATTTCCTTTCTCACAACACATTTTGCCTTGGCCTATAATAACCTTTACTCTCTACGAGGTTGCGCGATCGAACACTCCCAGTACCCACTTATTTTCCTTTTCATTTGTCATCAGTGTTCTATAGCATTCTCTTGCATTCCATGCTTATATGGTGACTAAGCTTTCTTTCTGATTCTATTACATTCCACAGCTTAGTCATCTCCACTTTTCATTACATATATAAACCCTTCGTAGGCTACTGTGTTTCTCACATTAGACCTACTCAATCTAGCCTCCCTTGTTCTTGAAACCTCTGTGAGTCCTTGTTCTACTCTAGAGTGAACGCTGCCCTCAATCTCTGTGGGCCTCTTACCATCTGGCCAATTCTTTGTCGAGTATCATCTCAAATCCTTGACCCTACATACAGGTAAACCTTGAGAGCACCTGGAACCCTTGACTCTATATTCAGGTAACCCTTTTGCAGAAGCATTTCAAACCCTTGACTTGGTCACCAAGTAACCTTTGCCCTTAGTCTAGATTATTTGAGTCTATGCTAGTCCCTACCCAGGTCAAGTGTAACAGACCTACTCAATCTAACCTCATTATCTTTTCCTCTTTGTGAGTCCCCATTCTACTCTTGAGTGAACACTGCCCTTGATCACTACAGGCCTCTTAACCTCTGGCCATATCCTTGTCAAGCATTACCTCAAACCCTTGATCCTATCCACAGGTAACCTCACAATGTCCAGTATTACCTGGAACCTTTGACCCTCTCTACAGGTGCCTCTTACCTTTGTCTCTGACCACTTGAGTCTACATTTGTCCCTACCCAGGCCAAGCATAACAGGCTCTAGTAGAGAAGGAAATGGATTTCATGATGAAGAAGGGTTAGCTGGATGGTATCTCCGCTCTTTATATCATTTAGAATTATGTAAGTGATATAATCAGACAGGGTTGAAGCACAGCATCCATCAGAATCTTATGTTATTTACTAAATAATAGTTGATAATATCAGGGTCAAATAAGTGTCCCAATGACATATCATTTTAACATAGTTATATCTCAGTGCCATGACAACCAAATCACATGACTAAGGGCTCATCTTCAGGGAAAGGGTTAGGGCTATTAATGACCCAGCAAGGGTTAGAGCTAATACCTTTTGATTCTCCTGCAAATGTCAAGTCTTTTCAAAATAGCCAAACATTGGGACACTTTTTAAGCCACTATATAGAGGGGATACTGTTTAGTTTTATATCCCTTAATAGTCTTTGATATTCCTTGTGTTGTAGTGTCAAGTCCAAACTGTACTCATAGTTCTTAAAGTGAAGACTGCACCATAGGAGAATGTTGACAACATGGACTTTGATCTGGCCCTGAAATGCTTTGATCTAGTTGAGACTTGGACAGATGTCAGAATAGAATGCAAGGTCAGAGATCTATTGGGCATGTTGAAGCATTAGGGCAAGGTGCATGTGTTCATGGTTGCCATTTTATACCTTGTAAAGAACAGGAAATGTCCCAGACTTGACTCTGGCTGGTATGGAGGAGCACTGCTCAACAAATATTGATATGCTAATATTTATGTTGTTATAGCAGAGAATATGTGGACCCTTCACAACTTGAGCCACCTGGGCCAAAGATTGCAGCACTAGTGTCTTCAACACAGCAGTGAGTGAGCTGAACAATATGCAAAGCCCATACTTTGCCAGGGCTTCAATGGTCTGCTGTGATGCACCATTTGTCCAGAGAAACATGGTGAATTGGGCTGCAAAGTAGACACTGATGTGAGCATTGATTTGCAAGTTACATGACTATCACATTGCAAGCCTTCATACAGTCAAATGGTTGTATTGTGGTCAGAATACAATAATTAGATAGCAGTAATTGTATAGTTGTAGTTGTCTTCTTTTTGTTTTCCCTCTATGCACAACTTGTCTGAGATATGCTCTCAAGAACTTGATCAAGTATAACACAAGTCATAGCTGAGTTAATATCCCAGGTTGTAAGAAATTCAGACATGATCATGTTGATGGTATCTTGCAGCATATATTTGATATCATCCGTCTTGTCATATATCTTGCTTGAAACAATTTCAATAACTTGGGCTCCAATCCAGTCATGGAAAAGTAACCTACCAAAAAAATCAGCCAGGATGAGATTGAAGAGGTTGTAGAGCTCCTTTGGAGGGCCATCCTTCAGAACTGAGTACATGGCTATATGGTATACCTTGAATTTGTTCTCAGAGGGGTCAAGAACCTTGCATATGAAGTTGAGAAACAAGATCTTGTCACTGTGAAAAACTGCCAATGCATCTCAGATATACTTAACCTGGGACCATTATTACCCTGGATTGTGGGATCCAATACCCAGGATGTTGGCAACCCTAACCTAATAAAGACTAGGTTGTTACCACCAGATACTAACTTAGAGACAAGTGACATTGATAGGGGAATCCTGACAAGAACTTGACTGAAATTCTTGGTTGGTATGCATTCAATATTTATGCTACCTATAACATGTGCACAGACCAAGCTGTGTAAGAAGTGTAATTATATAATGTGAGAGCAAAGTAACAGTAATTAAATAAATGTGTTGTCCATGAGGCTTCTGAGAAGCAAAGAAGATGAGTAGAAATTAAATAGAATGGAAGAGAACCCTCAGGGTCTCAGGGTCAACAGAGATTAAATACATGTGTCTAGAGATCACACAGCAGATCCCAGCAGAACCATTCTAGTCAGAGAAGGGCACACAGCAGCCTTGTTACTCTGAGTCAATATATCACATGATCTAAGGTCATGTGATCCATTAACTTAGGGGTTCATACAAAAAGAGAATAAGGTTCAGACAGGGGTATTCATAACACAGGAATTCCCCTAGATTATGGTCCATCAACATAAAGCTCATTGTAATTGTTGTTGGTATAAGAGTCAGAACTTGATTGAACACAGCATACTCTTGGGCCAGGGTTAACATTTGTATTAGTCAGCACTAGGACTTATCTCTTCAGGCCAGTGAGTTACCATTGTCAGAAATTTTCTTGGTGCCATGGCAAGTCATTATAAGTCATGTGAATGCACTAGCCAAGGGCTGCCATGATGATGCATGCTAATGGCACCCAATCTCTATGATAAGTCTCTTACAATGACAATTATAATGTAATTTTATTGGGATTTTAATGGGATTTACAATATTTTTTGCCACTTTGGTTGCCATACAACCATTTTAAGAGCCTTGTAATGGTCATAACAAGGCACAAGTTTACCTTACAATGATGACCTATGATAATGGCACAAATAAATTTGCGACAGTGTTTTGCTACGTCCAAAAAAGAGATGTCATTCACGTGCCCCTGGGAATCCGCTCCCCCCACCAAAGCCCCAACGAATTTTACCAGACCGTCTATCGACAGTTTGCCACCCAACATGGCACCCCATAGCGGGCTGGTCACCAGACTAGCACAATGATACTTACTAATCAACTGTAACCCTGGCATCACTTCTGAAGGAGGCGAGGCAATGACGAGCTAAGTAAGTTGTTGTTCTCTAACATCTCCACTGATCATGCGCATGTAATAGCCACGACTGTGAGTTGTTCGTTTCCTATAACACCGCCATGAATCGCTGCGATCACACTCGGCGCCTAAAGCAGTGTATCATTTAAGTATACCTGGAAGTTCTTCTGGTAAGCTATAAAACGTATCAACACCCACGATCGCCCAAGACCTTATCGTCTTCTCCAAGCCATACTACTCCCGCCCATCATCCGAACACGGCCACATGTCAGAGTCGCAGCCGCGAGGTGCGTGACCCCCCGTGAGCGCGGGTGTAAAGGCAAACATGCCCCGCCTCCATCTCACGCTGCCATCAGTCTATCAAGATCTCTTTTTACAACGCTTACAAACGCTTCACGGAAAGGACATCGATGAGAGGACAAACTGGGTGACAGCGGCCTCCGGGCCCCTTCAACGGCCTACCTACACCACCTTCATTTATTGTGAGTGGTCGACATGGGCACCACGTTGCCAGTCGTTCATGTGATTTAAACAAAGTCGACGGCGTCGAGATGGGCAGAGGGTCTGGGCCAACACGGGATACTGCAAAAGAGTCTGCTGCTGCGAGAGCACTCACGAGACTACCCTGCCCCCCCAAGGATAAAGAATGGAGGGAGAAACAACTACGGGCCTCACAGTCCCTCCAGAGCAGTGTTTCACATGCCGAAAACCGTCAAGAAGTTGGTGACGTTCAAAGCATGAATCAATCCGGCTCTTCGTCGACACCAGAGTGCCCACAAGTCCGAGGGAGCTCGCCGGTGGACGTTAAATCAGGTTGGAGAGCACGGAAGGTGGCCCAGTTCAAAGAGTCACGACGGGTAAGAGGTGATAATACTTGA
>JBBPRD010000139.1:0-20215 GCA_038092855.1 Boletus piedmontensis
CAGGCATCTGACTTGGCCGATGATTCATCCGACGACGCACCTCCCCTATCAGTGGACCCTTTAAACTCCGTTGGTGACCCCTGTGTGGAAAGACACCCTAGTCACATGCGGGTCCTAGGACAGGATTCTTCATCACTCCAAGTTTCCAAGGAGGCTTTCCAAAGGACCAGTATGAGAGGTTGTCCCAATCCTCGCCAACCCATTGCAGCTCATTGGGGTGGCGAAACTACCCCTTTGCTGAGGAAAGCTGCTTCATTCACGGTACCCTCACCCAACCCTGCTGCTGCCTCCGCCGGTCGCATGAATTATATGTCTTTAAGTCGTCCCGATGGTGCCAGTACTGTGCCACAGGACCCGATTCCCGTCCCGTCTTCTACGACTGTAGAGCATCATTACAAAGGCAAGAGTACGTACGGTCAGACGGTGAGCCTGGTGAAGAGCCACCTCGTCAAGAGATATTCAATTCTGGTCTTTAGCTATTTAATTGCATCGCAGTGCTTCTGGGGATAGGTATGCTCTCCGAGCCGCTGGCATTCGCATATGCAGGATGGTTATGGGGCACGGTTCTTATCATCTTTTTTGGCCTCATCACCTGTTACACGTGAGTTATTCTCGGTGTTCGATGACTCAATCTAATCCCGGAATTTAGCGCAAAATTGCTCGCGCACGAGATTCTGGACGACCCCCGCCTGCGTTCATATGCTGACATCGGTCGAAAAGCATTTGGTCCCAAGTCATTCCTATTGACAAACATCTTGTTCTGTCTTGAGCTTTTTTCTGTCAGGTACACACGCATATATTTCGCTCGGCATTGGTTTGGCTAATCAGGTTTTTTCAGTGTCGTTCTCGTCACGCTAACGGCTGATTCCTTGGAAGCAGTCTGGCCCGCTCACTCTGCCGACACTTACAAGATCTTTTCTCTTTTCATGTAATTACCACTTTTTTTCATTCGTTGGCATTTTTATGTCCGCATTCCAATCACACAGCTTGGCCCCGACGGTTTTCATGCCCTTGTCTATCCTCTCGTTCACATCACTACTGGGGATTAGCTCAACGTTGCTCGTCATCGCAGTGATATTCACAGATGGGTTTTCGAAAGCAGATTCTCCGGGGAGCCTCTGGAGTCCGGCACACACGTCCATCTCTCCAGGGACTCTTGGAAAGATTGGGGTCGCATTCGGTTTATTCATGGCTGGGGTGAGTAGCTCGTGCTGTCTGTTCAGTAAAGTTGTGGGGTTAAATTTCCAGTCAGTTTTCAGGTCATGTTGTTATACCCTCGCTGGCTCGTGACATGGCAGACCCCTCGCAATTCGATCATATGGCCAATTGGGCATTTGTAAGTCAATCAAATCTTCTGTGGGAAAATGTGTAATTGAATGGCTCCAAAGTTTGTCACGACGTTGATGTATACCATTATCGGGTACGCTGGCTATCTTATGTTTGGCAGTTCAGTGAGCGATGAGGTGTGGTTGTACGTTTCGGACCTATAATGACACTACCTCACCCAAGCGTCGCAGATAAGCAGGGACCTACTCGCTACACCCGGGTATAATTCAACACTAAACCAAATAGTGATGTGGTTGCTTGTCATTACTCCTCTGTAAGACGTGGTCCATTGCATCTCGTAATTCTTGTCGCCTGAATATTCGTCATTAGATCGAAGTTTGCTTTGAGCACCAGGCCAGTATGTGTCGCTTAATTACTGCCTGTTGTATACCTTGCTGATCATTACATGTAGTTGAACATCATTTTAGAGAGTACGCTTGGCTTGGAAATCACTTCTTCATCAGTCTCGGTGGAGGACGGGAAAGGGTCGCCACCAGAGAACCAACAGAAATTAACAAAGCAATTTCTCGTGGCTCTTGAGCGTATCATGGTTCCGGTCATGTCGATCCTGGTCTCAATCCTTATTCCGCAGTTCAGTTCCCTGATGGCGTTCCTTGGTTCCTTCTCTGCTTTTGTCATTTGTGTCATTGGTCCGATTTCTGCGAAAATTGCAATGACCGGGCGGTGTCAATGGTACGATGCAGCTCTACTGGGCATTTCCACCTTGATGGCGGTGTGGGGCACATTCTCCGCGTTTTGGACAGCGTGAAGATTATGATTCATACGCGATTGCAATTGAAGACGGACGAAAGATGGACTCAGAAGTATATGTTGTTAAGAGGATAAAATTGAACACCCTGGTGTGGAGGCCAACTAGTACGATTGCATGCAATTTTGATGAGGTACACAAGTCGCTGTAGACACAGAATACAACTACTTTGTTTGCACAGAGTGCGTGATAATCTTTGATAATTCTATGAGACTGGTAAGATGCTGCGTTTAGGGAGACGAAAAGCCACTCACGGGGTAACTTTACATTTTCACGAATAATAACGGATTCTATCTGATTATCTGGGTTGGGGGGGATCGAGACAACTTGACCATCGATGGTCCATCCCTGCTTTGAGACCCAAGCTTCAAGCTCTGGCCCTGCCAGATCAACGTATGACCCAAGTCTGCCCACTCCTATACGCGTGAAAGTAGCCTTCACGGCACGTGCAGCAACCTCTCGAATAGCGTCCTCAAAGCCTATGCATTCGATCGTATAATTTTCTCTCAAGGATTCGAGCTCCTCAGACTTGTAGAAAGTCCAGAACGCTGGAAAGCGACACTGATGGAGGATATCATAAAGGTTCGTAAGTACTGGGAGAAGAGTCGGGAGAGGGTCGGGTTCATCAGTGTTGGTGTTGGGCAGTCTGTCATCTAGGAGGGATATGCAAAGGTTGAAATCCGGGAAAGGCTCGGCGGTTAGGGCTTTGAGAAGGATGTTGACGACCACATCTGGGTTATAAAGGTCAGGGTTAAATTGGTACCTAGTAGGTAGTCAGTTTAGATGATGTGTTCCAGGACACTAAACATACAGCTTCAGGATGGCAAGATTGGCGAGGCAATCGTACTCCTCGCTTCTGATTTGATGGTAGAGGTAGTCCTCCAAAATTCCGACATTAGATGGGTTATAACGATCTAAAGTCGGCTGGGTCTCTCGGATTCCAAGGGCATGGATGAAGCGACGTACCAACACCTGATACAAGGTTTTCGATCAGCTCTGTCCGTGTAGAAGGTGCTAGCCATCCTGCTGTTGCTGAAGCCATTTTGCCTCGAGTTTACCACGTAGTCAAAGTTAGACGCGCCAGTTGCGTGCCAGATTATTTACTTAAACGGGAATGCGGTGCATGACCCGAAAACCGTGATCACATCGACGTCTCTTACCAACAATTTCACGAAGCATAAAGCCATCGTAGGCTCACTAGAGCAAGAATCCTGCACATTCTAACCACCCAACGTTCTTACTCTTTGGGTATCTGTGCTTAGAGAGACCATGGATGTCGACGACGAGGCTCGGGCATCATCAGCTAACTCAACATGCGAAGGCACCATCGAGTCGCGCAAGCAATCCGGCGTCATGCCCGTAGATAACCTTCGGGAAAACGGACACTCTCCATCAGCAGCCACGTCCGGAGCAGCTGTGGCCACAGAACAGGTGGTCTCGCGATCGCGACCAAATTACCATACAAAGTTTATCCTAAGCGGACATACGATGTCGATATCTGCGCTGAAGTTTAGCGCCGATGGGAGCTTGCTCGCGTCTTCTGGTACAACTGCTACGTCTATCTAAACTGAATTGTCTGACGGTATTCTCTATCGAAGCAAGCCGCCGACAAGCTAGTCAAGATTTGGGACGCGTATACTGGCGAAATTCTTAAAACATATGAAGGTCATCATGAGGGCGTCAACGACGTTGCATGGTCGTCTGATGGAGACTTCCTTGCATCTGCGTCGGACGACAAATCGATCGTTCTATGGAACATGGAACGGGTAAAGCTTTGCAGTGTTCTAGTTTGGTCAGGGGCTAATTCTAATGCCTCAGGGAGAACTTGCTAAAACACTTCAAGGTCATACCAATTTCGTGTTCTGTGTGAACTTTAACCCGAGATCAAATCTTTTGGTCTCCGGTGGGTACGACGAAACGGTACGCGTCTGGGATGTGGCACGAGGTCGGTATTCCTCCACCTCCACCGAAAGAAGGCGGAATGACGCGTCTCATGTATGTTAGGGAGGTCTTTGAAGGTCTTACCTGCGCATTCCGACCCTGTGACAGCTGTTGGCTTCAATCACGACGGCACTCTCATAGTGTCATGTGCCATGGATGGGCTAATGTGAGTGTCACAGGTTGTGTATGAGGCGGATGGAGAGCGTGATACCGTCTTAGCCGAATATGGGACTCGGAGTCGGGACAATGCTTGAAGACATTGGTAGACGATGATAATCCGATATGGTGCGGGTAGTCCATTTCCAGATTGTTGGTCCCTGAACCTCGTTGCAGTTCTCACGTGAAGTTCTCCCCGAACTCAAAATTCATCCTGGCAACTACACAGGATTCTACTATCCGACTCTGGAACTACCAAAATTCACGGTGTGTAAAGACATACACAGGGCATACCAATCGCACATACTGTCTTTTCACATGTTTCATCACAACCAACGGCCAGTATGTTGTGAGCGGTAGCGAGGATGCCAAGGTCTACATCTGGGATTTGCAGGGCCGCGAGGTTGTGCAAGTCCTCGAAGGGCACAGGGGTAAGTGGGACTTGATCTTGGATTGTGGACTGCTGACTCATCGTGTGATCAGATGCGGTGCTGGCCGTGTCTGTGGGTATTTTTGGTGTCGTGTGCCTTGTGATCGCTTGCTAATGGCTGCGGAGCAGACCCACCCCAAGAAGGCCATCATCGCCTCTGCCTCGATGGAGAAGGATTTGACGATAAGGCTATGGTATGACGAGTGACGCTTTGCAGTATTTACACGTACGATGACTTGCAAAGTCACATCTGTAATTACATGCGATCCCCACTCATCTTGCTCGTCTTTACAGCTCAAACTCGTTCATGTCCTATTTCAAGATCCTGCGAGGTTGAACGAACCCGAGCCGGGCCGAAATGACAAAGATTCGTGAAAAAGTTTGTTGTCACGCTCTGTGTCACGCCGATACGATGCCGTGACTGAGTTTCAAGCTGTCATTGTCAGATGGGCCGGCCTGGTCTGCCTTCACAGGTCGAAAGGCAGCAAATGCGAACTTCCCAACCGAGTGTGACATCCGAAACAAGAGTCTCGGCGCCTTCTCGATGAGCTGCCGCAAGGACGACTAGCTGCTACAACTATACAAGCTATCCTAATATTTTGGTTGTCTATGCCATAGTGCCGAGCGGGGGTTGGATTCGGCATCTGTGACGATGTGTGGCTGTTCAATGTTCCTTGTGTGACTGCGCCATAGAATGTGCGAGGCAATTCTACAGCTTGCATGACTCAGCCACCTTATCAAGTTCAAACTCCGCCACACCCACCATTATATAAACCTCCTCAGACAGCCGTCTCAGACCACATCTTTGATATAACCGCCACAGTCGCCGCCTCTCTACGTGAGTCCACGTTCCATTTCCTCGTCGCCATCGCTCACTCGCTCTTGTACGTGTAGAATGCAGATCTTTGTCAAGACTCTGACCGGAAAGACCATCACCCTCGAGGTCGAGTCCTCCGACACCATCGACAATGTGAAGGCCAAGATTCAGGATAAGGAGGGGTAAGTCCTTCGTATTTATCTTTGTGTTGCTCGTCTCAAGTCTTGCAGTATCCCTCCTGACCAGCAACGCCTGATCTTTGCTGGAAAGCAGCTTGAGGATGGCCGCACCCTTTCTGACTACAACATCCAGAAGGAGTCCACCCTTCACCTCGTGCTTCGTCTCCGTGGTGGCATGCAAATCTTCGTAAAGACCTTGACGGGCAAGACGATCACTCTCGAGGTCGAATCATCAGACACCATTGATAATGTCAAAGCCAAGATTCAGGACAAGGAGGGGATTCCTCCTGACCAGCAACGTCTGATTTTTGCTGGGAAACAACTGGAGGATGGTCGTACTCTGTCCGACTACAACATCCAGAAAGAGTCCACGCTTCATCTTGGTGCGTAAACCATTTGTCTTTTCCATCTATGTTCTAATTTCTCTTAAAGTCCTGCGTCTCCGTGGTGGTATGCAGATCTTCGTGAAAACTCTTACGGGCAAGACCATCACGCTTGAAGTGGAGTCATCCGACACCATTGACAACGTGAAAGCGAAGATCCAGGACAAGGAGGGAATTCCTCCCGACCAACAGCGGCTGATCTTTGCTGGGAAACAATTGGAGGATGGTCGCACTCTTTCCGATTACAATATTCAGAAGGAGTCGACACTTCATCTGGTGCTTCGTCTGCGCGGTGGTATGCAAATTTTCGTCAAGACTCTTACGGGAAAGACCATCACGTTGGAAGTGGAGTCATCCGACACGATTGACAATGTGAAGGCGAAGATCCAGGACAAAGAAGGTATTCCTCCAGACCAACAACGTCTCATCTTCGCTGGTAAGCAACTCGAGGATGGGCGTACCCTCTCCGATTATAACATTCAGAAGGAGAGTACGTTACATCTTGGTAAGTCGTCCCCATTTCTCCTAAACTGCAGTAACGATAAAGTCTCTTCCAGTCCTTCGTCTTCGTGGTGGATGTTGAGTGTCGTAGAACTCATTCGAGTTAGTGTATCATAGCTGTATCGTTGAGCGGAATGGGCGGTTGCAATGTGGATCTCGTTTGTGATGCATGTTAGATTTGACTGAATTTTGCAAGCAAACTAAGAGTAGGTACAAGGTTAAGTTGGAAAGATACGATTAAGAGACATGATCATATAGAGCTTCGCCAGTACTTGGATGCTTCCTACGTCTCTTGCGCTTTCGTGCTGTGGGGACTGTTGGACCCTGCTCAGCTTCAGCTTCAGCACACTTTCTTTTTTGTCCAGCGACTGAATCGGCATCCACAACTTTATCGCTGGTACGAGAGGTAGAAATGGGTTGCCTCGCACGAGGTACTGCTTTCTTCTTCACACTGAGTGGGTTTGGACCCTTTGGAACCCTCCTTCTTCGAGGTTCAACTGGGGTATCAGTTCTGATAGCAGCCAGCTCTGCAGCACTCGGTTGAAATGCCTTTTCTTCGTTCTAGAACCCGAGAATTAGTAGATACATGACCAGGTCTCAGTGGGAGACATGCCAAATGTTTAGCTTCCAACGTCGCATCGCTCGGGGGTTCTAAAATCATCACTGCACGATTGATGTGGACGATCGGCACCGCAGGTACCAGCCGGATTTTGACGCGGAGCGTTTGCGACTGGGTCGCTATGACATAGCGGTGCTTGTTGGAGTCACCTACAGAAACGTCAAGACTGCTTGCGTCGCCTGAAAATGGGAGAGGCTTTCCGACTAGGCTTGCGATGCATTCTTCTCCAAGTATGGCTTCCCTGTGATTACATTTTCTACGTTCGAGTGATTTTGCGAGATCAACCGCCGCCTGCTGTGACCTTCCCTGCAGATATAATTCATGAATGCAACATTGCGTGATCACTGAGTGAGAGGCTAGTCAGGGGAGCAGTAGCGACAGCCAAGTTTCGTACTAGGCTTGACATTTCCTTGGAGAACAGTACCCAATTGATGTTGCAAGTCTACCTTGGCCGCCGTGGCCAATCTGCACATTTCAGAGTCAACTAGGCACGTATGAGCTCGGATTGGATTGGCGAGAGGCAGACATACCCAGGACTTGATAGGGTTGCCGAAATCCAAATGATAGGGAGTACAGCGACATGAGCTTTCTGTATGTTTTCGCCCTTTTTTGCCTCATGATGGGCAATTTAATCAGGGTATTTAAGTTGGAAACTGCCGGGAAGTCGGCCAAGTGGTTGTTTGAGTTTGTTATGCGGGAGCTTCAAAACACCTTTCCCGAACTCGCGTCACCATGAAAGCGCAGTTGTTGGGTATACTCGCGATTTTGTTCAGGTGAGTAGAGCATCGTTAGTCTTCGAGCGAGTTATGGTTGACTAACTCTACTCAGCACTTGTCTTTGCCTTGACCTCATTGGACACGTGCAATGGAATGATCTATGTCCGAGTGAGTTTGGCGTTCAATCCTACCCGTAATTGCCAGCCTCTGAGGAGCTCAGATTATAGGGCACTTGGTCCTGCGAAAGTCATTCTTGATGCAGGCAGATACTCTGGCCGCGTAACACAGAATGGAAACTTCTCCATGTATGCATATCTCTGAGCGTCATTGGTAGCAAACTGACCTTTGTTATGCAAGACCAGACGTGGATCCGGGAACGTATGTTCTCTCGGTCACATCACACGACTACGTGTTCGATCAAGTACGCCAGCTGGCTTTGTCTTTTTACTCGTCCCCGCTTACCCTCAGACGGTTAGTTCCGCGTAGATGTGCGAGACTCTACTAGCCCACCACACATTAGATCCCACCTGCTCGGAACGCCACTGATATCTGCTACATCCGTGTCCTTACGATACCCAATTGTTTTAATGCCTCGACACAAGAACAGTTACTTCAAGCCCCGCGAATCATTCAACTTGCTGGGCATGTTCCAAAATCCAATGATGATGATCATGGTGTTGACGGGAGCGATGATGCTTGGGATGCCATACATCATGGTAACTTTGCTATTTTTAATCCATGTACCCTGTTCACGCATTGAGCCAGAAAAATCTGGACCCGCAAACACTGGAGGAACTCAAAACCCAGCAAGGAAAGATTGCAAACATTCAGAACTCCCTACAGAACGGGGACGTCAAGTCTGGGTATGTCTACGCCATAATTGCGAAGGAATATGCTCATATCGAGCTAGGTTGTCGGCCCTACTGGCTGCCGAGGAGGAGTCCAAAGCATCCGCGGCGAGCGGAAGGTCTCCGGGAAATGGGGCAACGATACAGCAACGAAAGGCTGGGAGGGGGAGTAGACGGCGATGAGGTAGAGTAGAATATTCCAGTCCAGTTGGCGAGATTACGCTCTGCCATAGAACTCCCACTTTAATCTGACTGGATAACTAAACCATGGTCAGAAAGGGTAGTTTGGCTGAGGATTTGGTTCGGAGAGGTGGTCTCCTGCATGAGTGTCTGGGTACTCCAGTATGCGGTGAAGGTCAGCGTTCCTGTATATTGATGAGCCAGGACGGATGAACGTGAACCCTTCCACACACCGTTGTCTGAAACGGGCAAGAATAGCCCTGGGATTCTGTAAGTAGGCTTGAGATGATTCCACGCCGCTACTAGTCCTATCGAGCAGTTGAGGAGGAACCAAAGCATCAACGACTGTCCGGCGTACTGGTCGTCGGAAGTGGATGTCACTTCTAAAATATACATGTTGTCATTCTTGCTGGCATCTTCGCCTACGCGAGCCCCTGGTGCGGGCAAAACTTTGACGCCAGATAAAGCGAGTTGATTGGAAGTACTGCTAATCGTCGGCTTGGTTGCGTTGGCGGGATCATAGTTGAACACCAGCACATGTTCGTCGGGAAACCGAGGAAGCAACGACAGAGGAGAATCGTCGGCGTAACGATATTCTATGTCGGCGTGAATAAGTGCATTACTTTGGCTGGCTGGGTTGTGCTGAAGAGACGAGTGGGCGACGAGAATATAATATGGCGGCTCAGACATATTGGAGCGGAAATGGGAACTGCCCCCCAATCTCAGCACACAATGTACCGCACATATTCAAGGGTGCTCTTCTGGATATCGGAGGCCTGTTATGCTCTGATAACCCTCATCGTAGCTTGCTTTCTCGCTATTTCTTGCTTCGCACTCCTCGAACAGGCAGTTCGAAATGCACCTCATTCCTGGACGAACAACTGGGACACCGTCATCATAGGCGCGACGTACTGCCTGGTGGTCAGTGTCTGTCCTTTCCCATGATGCTGATCCCTGACATCGCTCGACAGCTTCTTCTGAGTATCGCGTTCTGCACGAAGCGTCGCATCGCAGTCCGGAGGAGACTGCAGCGGATATCGAAAGCGCATAGTGGAATCAACAGGAATGATCTTCCAAAGGCAAGTCCACGCCCGTAGTATGTCCATGTCTCGTACACTTCATTTTCCAATCCAGGCAGTTCACGAGTATATTTCCCAAGAGTTTGCGCGCTCCTGTTTGATCTCTTACGAGTGTCAACCGCGGGAGACGACGCATCCCGGGTGGGGTGTACCTGGCACTGAGCATGGCGGCATCCGCTTTCGACGAGGCTTGCTTGATACCATCGCTGATATTGGTCTGCATTGATACTTGCCAAAAGCGAGTCGGCTTTCTGACTGACGTCCAGATGCCCGAGCACATCTCGTTATACCAAACCTGCCTCCTCTGAAGCCTCATTCTCGCATGATATATCATTTCCGATTCATTCTTCCTCTTTTACCCAAGGATGATGAGGGATTGACCTCATTGCATTATTACGATTCTGCCATACAGCATGCTCGCACCTCAACCAGGGAACCTACCGAGGACGAGTTTACACTTGGACTGCGGGCTGCTGACGAGATCCGAAGGATGTGCGGCTTTCTTCTTTTTTGTTGAATGTGAACTCACCAACATCATGTGGTTTAGCTTGAATGAATGTCGCATTGAAATGTTCGAGGAGTCTAGGACACAACTGAACGTGTCTCCCGAGACAACGGTCAAGTCGTAGCTGCCTTTGGCACTTATACAAACCCTCCTATACCCGGTAATTACTCGTGTTCTCGTCTAATGTAAGCCTTCAGCGTACACCTCTTGCCAACTCTTTCTGGAGCTCCATGCACCCCAATAGGCGGAAATATTTGGGTGAAGCTCAATTCCTAAACCATTCTCTAAGGCTCGAACGCCGTCCTGCTCTTTGCCGCCCCCAGCGACGAAAGCAATTCGAGCGAGCCACGCGGCAAGATGAAAGTCATCTTCGCTTGGGTTATCCCCACCAAAGAATGTCGTGTCAGGCAACAATCCCGCAAGTTCCTCCGAGATGAACTGCTTTAGATTGTTCCAATGAGACTTGGACTGCTGGAAGAACGCCTGTTTGTCATAGTCGGGTGCAATTCCCTGATAAATCGAGAGGAGGAATCCATTGCTGGCAAGCTTCGAGTCGTAGAACGCCTTGTGCTGGGCAGCGTTTGGCTGAGAAGAGAAGCGCCCAAGTGCGTCTTGTCCTGAAGAGCACGCGTTGGTCGACTGTAAGTATTAGATGATTCAACTCACGATTTCGAATGAAGTCCGCTGCGAAAGTTGCTGCCTTTTGCTGGAGTTCTTCATCGGAACGCTGAAAAGAGTTCAATTATCACTGCTAGATGCCCAGTTGACCGATCCTCACAGCAAGAAGGATAGGAAAGTTTGGATCATACTTGTCCTCGTGAATCTTTGCAATGAACGACGTTTTGGGTTTTACTGGCTTTGGAGCGTGCTTTACGAGATAGGATGTCACCTCTTCAGTGCTGGTGTAGCTTTGACCACCAACGGCCATTGTGGGCAGTGTACCCTTTGGGTTCTTGAACGATCGTCATCGTTTGCACGCGTGTGAGGGGATCAACGCACGATGTTCAAGAATGAGGGTGCAAAGTTTTCCCCTTGTCTGAGGTTGATGAGCCTGTTTTCGACGTCGTCCGGAGCATACCCAAGTTCACGACTACCTCGATAGTATTGATATTCTCTTCGTGATTTAACACAGATAACGCACATTGCGAGCTCGGGCACCGAGGCCCAAACGGAATGGGAGTAGGTAAACAAGACTGGTTTCGACATTGTGCTTGGAGGTGAAGTGAAGAACTTGGAGTCGGACTGGTGGGCGTGCAAGAATTTGTATGTGGTAACTTGTGATGTCATTAGACGCCATAAATACGACACGTCAAAGTCATCTACCCGACCATTTCTATGCGACAGGGATCAACCAAAAGCCCAGCTAGCTCGGAGACACGTCCAATTAGAACAAGAAGACCTGTAAACCATCAGTCAATTGGTTAGCGTCACACCCACGGAGCACTCGCCTGGTCTTCAAGCTTGCTGACCGCACGTGGGGTTGGATAGTTGAGCTCAGCGAGGTGTTTTCTAAGGAGCGGAAAAAACAGTGAGAGTTGTAACGTGTACGTGACATGCACACGTACTTCATTGCTGTCATCATTGGCGGTGGGCCTGGTTGGACGTCTACGTCAACGGTCAGGTGAAACAAGACAAGTTTTACGTACCACACATGAGAACTTTGATATCACTGCTTGAGTGGGGTATGTGTTTTTCGATCTGCTCCTTGGAGACAAAGCCGACACCACCGGACCAGTCCTCCGGGGGGGTATTAAGGACGTAGTAGACGGAGAAGCGGTGGGGATGTTTGGCAGCGAGGCTGTCGAGTTCCTTTTTGAGGAGGATGTCGTCGATATTTACATTGGCGTAGATGAGAGAGAGTTTTGTCTTGTCAGCAGGGTTCTTGAGTGCAGCTCTGATGATTTGGAGCATAGGGGTTATGCCAGTGCCGCCGGCGATCATGCCAATGTGACGTGACAGCGCGGGGGAGTACTTAAAGGAACCCTTGGGACCACGAACCTTGACCTTGTCGCCAATTTTGAGGAAGGAGACGTATCGAGAAATGTTACCCTTTTCATAGGACTGTGCGAAGTGAAATATGTGTGGGGAAGGAGAGCGGGAGAAAAGGGGGATATACCTTGATCAAGAGGTCAAAGTAGCCGAGGTCGTCATCGCTGCTTGTGGGAGTGTAGCTACGGGTGATATCCTTGCCGTTTATCTCTGCCGAGATGGAGATATGCTGGCCGATGGGCAGACCGAGGACGTCGTCTGGACGAGACAATGCAAAGCGATAACTGGGGAAAGGGGGTGAACACGAGAGAGACGGACGAGAAAAGGACGAGACGGACATGGCAGTATTGGGAGAGACGACGGTTTTCTCCTTGAGGGCAAATTCCTGGAATTTCTTTGGGTCAAGCACTGGCGCACGTTCTGAGCGGAGCGGGTGAGCAGAGGATGAGCGGGGGAGACGAAATACAGACTAGCAGCGAACTTGACATAGATGAATATGCTGCTAGCGACGGCGAGGGCCAACGCGATGAACTGGGTGTAGACGGTGTTGACTGGCATGGTGGATTGGGGAGAGGGAGAGTCGAGGCCAATGAGGATGAGACGGGATACGTCGTAGCCTGCCGCAGCGAGCTTTGCAGAGACAAAGTACGCGGCAGCGACGAGCAAGGTAAAGGTGGAGAGAAACGAGAGCAAGAAGAGACTCTGCGCTTGGTTCATGGAAAAGTTACTGACCTTGCCAACAAACCAAAACACTCTCCTCTTCTTCCTCCTCCTCCTCCTCCTCCCTCTTCCACCAAATTTACTGTATTTTTTTCTCTCCTTTTTCGTTCTCCTTCTCCTGGTGAGATTTGACATCCACGCTGGTCGTGGCATTCATATCCAATCGACACGTATCATTATGGACCAGCGCATGTCCTCCAGACGCGGCCCCCCCACAGCCCTCCGCATTGTCCCTCCTGGCCCGTCCTCCCTTATAGCCCTTCCCGGCTCCTCCTCCTCCTCCTCCTCCTCCCCATCGCCCTCACCCTCCCCTTCTCCTCGTTCCTCCCCCCTTCCTCACTCCCTCCCACACAAACCCCGCTCAATACGAAACATGAAAAACCTCTCTATCAACCTCCCCTCCCTCGATTCTTCTCTCTCCCTCCACTCCCCCACCGAGCCCCCGCCCTCCGCCATCGATCCAAATCCTCCCATCCGTCCACGTCGTCCTTCCGTCCTTTCTCTCCCGAATCCTTCCTTATCGTCTGCGATTCACAGACAAGACGAGGACGGCTCTCCTTCCATCCCTTACTCCACCGGCCCCATCCAGATCCTCCCCGGCATCTGGCTTGGCTCTGAAGATAATGCCCGCGACTGGCCCGCCCTTCGCGACCGTGGCATCTCCACCATTCTCAACGTTGCCAAGGAGGTCGTCTCCCCCTTCGATTCCGCCCACTCTCAGCCCCTCCGTCCCTTCGCCTCCGCCCCAGTAACCGTCTCGCACCCGAGGCCCTCTACCTCCACCTACTATCCTCCTCACCCCCCTTCTGGTCGTCCCGCCATGCATTATCTCAAGCTCAACTGGTCCCACGGACAGCGCGATCTTGTCACAGATGGCTTTCCTACTGCTATGGCCTTCATAGACGCCGCCCTTCAACGTAACCAGGGCGTCCTCATCCAGTATGTGCTGACCTCTCCTATCACGCTCCTTTCTCACGCCCACTTAAGTTGTCAATGTGGTGTATCTCGCTCCGCAACATTGATGATCGCCCTCGTCATGCGTGCGGCCACAACGCGCTCACCCAACGTCCCTTCTGACGTCTGGGACCTCAAAGGCATGCAGGCTGCATACTCCTTTGTCAAGGACAAGAGTAGACATGTGGGTCCCAACATGTAGTAAGCACACATGCTTTCTTCATTCTCCTTCCCCTGTTTCATTTCCTTTCTCTTCATAGCCTCATTTACCAATTGCTCGATTATGAAAAGGCTCTCCAAGGTGGCCGTACTTCTCCTGTAGCTTCAGATCATACTTCATCTGCCAGTGAAGAGGACAAAGAGTGGGGTCGTCGCCGGAGTGCATTCGCTCAAGAAGAGGGCGAAGTTGATGCCGTACAACAGGAGGCAAAAGCTCTTGATCGTGCCATGGAGGAGCGAATCATCGCGCGCAAACCATCTGGTTCGTCCCTCAACTTGGGATTCACAGGCTCTCTGCGGAGGAATAGAAACGGTCGAAAGCGTACCGGTTCCATTGCTAGTATCCGTACTGCTGGCAGCGTATTGAGCGAGGACCTCGTCGAGGCTGATGAAGAATCTGAGCTTTTGGGCGTCGGTGGTGCTTTCGATGACGCTCTGGAACTACGCCGAAGCCCATCCCTGTCCAGCGAATCCCCTGGTTCTCCTATCGAGAACAGTGCTAAAACAACCCATTCCCTCAGATTTCATGGTGCTGGTTCATACGCACACCTTTCTGCGCCACCTTCTGCGCTGGTCACCAAGCCCTCCTTCAGCGTATCGCGACCTCCGGTCAACCTCAATTTTAAAGTTGCTCCTGGAAAGGGCAAACGACGACCTCCTCCACTGGGAACACTCCCCCCCGTTCCACCTTCCCCCGTCACTCCAATTGCTGTACAGGAAAGCAAACTGTCACCTCGACGTCGGAAAGCCTTGTCACGAAAGCAGGTGCCACCACCGCTCAAACTCCAAGATGAACCTAGTAGCATCGTGTTCCCCTCCAACACCCCACCCCAAAAATATCCTGTGTCTGCATTACCCTCACAGACCTTGTTCGTTTTTCCCCCATCTCCGACAGTCACAGCAGCGACTGCCATGCGTACACCCGCCACCATGACCGTCACGTCCAATGTGGATAACAATACTTATCCATTTCCATCTCAAGCTACGCCCCGCGTGGCAACCTCGCGCTCTCACGGTCGCACACGATCTTTTATTGGGCTAGGCACCTCGGTGGGACCTACTACAGCTTACTCGCGTGTTGATGCACGAGGTTGGGTTGGGCTGGAGTAAACCGGCTTCAGCCGTAGATGCGCGTCAGCAATGACCATGCCATAAGTCATGTCAACACGGCGTGCTACCTCACGGGAGTTGTGTGGCCGCTTATGCCCATGAACCCTGTACTATGCATATATTTCGCATGCTCCTATTCCATGTTGTGCTCGTGCTGCCTTGGACTGGCCCTCTTTTTTCTCTTTCTCTTTTTCCAGCTTGTCGACTGCAACCATTCATGTCTTGTAACAATAGTACTACACTTTGTCGCTGCATTCTGTGAGTATAATGTACTCGCATTGTTGTTTGTTTTTCCGATACAAACTTGACTATGCATTATCCAAAAAGTTTGCCCACACTGTTCTTCATGGCGCTGGTGAAGAGTTGTCCACCAAGACCACCCATTCCCATGGTCCAACTTGAACCCGTAACACTATTTGCCCATCGTTGCTTTGCGTCTCTGTCGCTAGATGGCATTCATTGCTTTCAGTTGGAACACGGGATTCATACGTGATCGGCACCCACGCGTATGTGAAGCCCACGGCATTGGTGACATTAAACACCAATGCAAGAATCACGATCGGTACAAAGCTGACCAATTGTGAGCACTGGTCAGAAAAGGCGGGCGTACGCAGTTACTCACGCAAGATTGAACCTGACGATGGATATTACCAACAAGAACAACCAAAAGGTTGGGAAGATGTAAAGAGCGATCTGACGGGGCAATCATGTACTTTTGATCATCTCTTTACAGCTTTGAAATAGACGCACCCAGAACATTCTGTCACACCGGGTCCATTCATACACACAGATACAGCAGCTGATGGTATCACCCACCTGGAGTCCACTGGGTTTGCTGGGCGGGAGGACTAACACGAATTAGACGGGGAAGCCATAATACTGCGGTAACTTACGTCCCTACTTTCGAATACCCAGTAGCTTTCCCCGTCTTCGTCGACCTGGATGACACAAATCAGTCAATGCATTGCGGATACACGACAACGCACTTGGTTCCAGAACCGCAGTCCGACTAGCGTGCGGCCGGCAACATTCTTGAGAGATTGTTGGCTGCTATGTGGAATACGTTGGAGGAAAGACGGTGCATACCCTACAGTTCCAGAAATCCATCGCGAGCAACACGACTACGGCGACCGTCTGGGCCGTTTCAAAGGACGTCGGATGAGTTGAGTTAGAAGAGGAATGGAGGATGTACGTACGGAGAGTACATAATTGTCGGTGAAGAGCCCACAGAGGATGTAAACAGCGATGGCAGCGACACGGAAGAAATACAAGGAGAAAAGCGCGGCCGGGTGTGCAGACTAGAGTGGGGTCAGGATCACAAACGAAAGAGGATGGTGGGTCGACCTGTCTCAATATACCAGCGATACCTATGATAGTCTCAGCGGGGAAGAGGGCAACGACAGAGGGCTTACCGGACTCTGCGTCGTTTGGGGTTGTAGCGAGGGGTTGTCTCTGAGCTTTGGAAGGGGCGCTTTCAAGGAAGGGGACGTCGGGCTCGATGGTGTCCAAGAGAGGCTCGCGGATGCTCATGTGGAAGGCGAGATGGGATGATGGGTGTACAAGCCTTGTTCGGCTAATTGACGTCTTGTTTTTTGTTTACAGGCGCTCTTTGTCTTTACCATTCAGAACACGACGCACACGACGAGGACGACCTCCTCCCTCGCGCTCCCTTTCTCTCTCTCTTTCTTTTCCCCATCACACTCGTTTATCCTCACCTATGTTTCACATTTCCACAGATCGTCTTGCTGGCCTCGACACCATGATCTTGAAGATCACCACCCCCCCAAAAGTACCTACGCTAATCCCTAATCACTCTCTCCACCATGACACGTACATCCCCGTCAAGAAGCTCAAGAAGCAGAAACCACACCGGGACATACGTCCCCCCTTGGTTGACAAGACTGCTTCGACTAATCTCGTATGTAATTCCACCACACCATTCCGCCCGCCTGCTCATCTCCCTTTAAGGCTCCCCGCCCGCCCCATCCAACGAGTTCCATGTTCTTACATACTCTTTCCACCGCGGGCGAGGTCAAGCTCATCTCCCCCAATGATTCCTCTTCTCCACGTGTTCCGTGTTCACCTAACATACCCTCCTTCCGTCCCCTTCCTCCTCTTCCCTCGGCTTCGACCCTCCAGCTGCCGTCCTTCCTCGATTTCTCTACCCAGTCCTTTGCTTCAGTTGCAGATCCTCCCCCTCGGCGTTCAGCCGCCTCTCTTCCAGCGTCCGTCCTCTTTCGTGTTTCTTCTCCACCAGTCGCGTCTTCACGCCAGGTTGTCACACGCAAAAAGAAGAAGAACAAGGTGTTCGAGGGTCCCCAATGGATCCCGGCCTTCCACCATCCTAACAGTCCTTACGTCCCTTGGTCGTACTCTGTCAGACGACGTATTCTTCCTCTGCCATCACCACCTTCTTCATCACCGGTCTGTCCCTGTTCTCCGTGTACCCGTTCCGGTGCTGTTGCGCCGGAACCTTGGGCATCATCTACATTCTCACTAGCCCCCAAGAAGTCAGGGCTTTCTAACTCCTGGAAGAGCTTCAAAAATTCTATCAAGAAGGGAGTAAAAACCGTTGTTTCTCATCTCAGGAAATCCAAAAAGTCTCTAGGAACGCTATGTATTAGCCAAGACATGCTATGTACCTATGATGACGCCGCCGCCGTCGCGCCTCACTTGACCTCTAATGCTATGCAATCGGCTCTCCCCAGGGCACACAGCAGAGGCTCTCGCAATTCGTTGGCGTCGTTCGTCTCCTCCGACTCCAGGACGCTGGCAGCCTGGCTCGCAGAGCGACGTGTCAGTGCGTCCTGTCTTGCCGATAACACTCCCAGGGAGATGTCTGTGGAAGAGTATGAACTGATGGGCAGCTGGCTCGATCTCCGTCATGGCGATGAAGGATGGGTATGTGGTGTCCAAGATTGTGACATGCACACCGCCGGCGGATCACCCTATGCAGTGAGCGAGCATGCAGATGGGCTGCGCACGGCGATGCCATTCGATGGTGTGGACTTGCCGTCGGTAATACATCCATCACCTGCAGCACCCACTTTGAGGTTCCCCCCTGGACCGTTTTCTGCACCGCCGCGCTTCCATTCATTGCCTCGATTGCCTTGTCAGTCTTTCGATATGTATTCCGCACAAGAAGCGAAGCCAGCCATCCTGACGGACGCAGAGCGATGCTTGACCAGATGCCGCGAGCTGAGCATGCCTGGCGGATGGACGTTCAACTAGCCAATTATTACGAACCACAACAAGTAAGTTAGAGAGTGTGCTTTTTTTTACTGTATCATCGGACATGTAAACTATTGTACCAGTGTACTTTACGTGTGTAGGGCATGCACTAGAATGTGTGTAATTCCAGTCGCTTTGAATGAGACAAGCGCGGTCGTCAGCGAGACGAGTTGGCCATTGTCCAGAAAAGGCAAGTATTGAGGATGGACCAGGAGGAGACGCTTTGACATGGATCTGGTATAAGGAGAGTACAAGGTCGACGATGCTCGTATATCTCTCCTCCACCCTCCACCACATCTTCAAAGACACCAATGGCCCCAGCTATCCACCCAGACCCTGGCCCTAGCAGTCCCCGTCTCCAGCTCACCCCGTCCATCGATCGCCACGTTCCTCCATGCCTCAACACCTCCTCCGAATTCTTCCAGGTCCTCACTGCACCTTATCATCCACCCGCGGAAATCTCCCCTTTGCACCGTGCGCAACCTCATCCCGACCAAGCCGCCAGGTGTCGTGCTACAATCAACTGGACCTCAACTGTGGCCACCGAGACGACCTCTTCACCCTCCCATGCGTCAGCGAGCTCTCAACCGGCAAATCAGCTTGATCAGCCCATCTATCAGCCCCATGGTCGTTGGGCTTGGACGCATGGTCTCCCACTCGACGACCCAAAGCAGATTCTGTCCCTGCGAAGTAGGCATCCTTTCTACATTTTTGCACGTGATACTCATTTACTCCTAGAGGGCGCTCAATGCTCGGCTTCCATTGACAGCGGGACTGTCGCTAACAAGGAAATCAAGTATATCTGCAGAAAGTAAGCATTCAAGTGTCGTTACACCACAGACGCTGAGATACAACTCAGGTGGACATTGAGCAAGCAGAAGGAGTGGTATGGCTTCTACTCAGAGGTAAGTCTCTCTCCGTTCCGAGCCGAATCCTCAGCCAACCGTCTCTTTTCGGTAGCTTGCCCTATACAAATCGGAACAGTATCTCCGGCCCCTTCAAGGAGACGTGGTTCCCCATATCATCGGTGTCCATGTCATGCCCGAAGCTGTGAGCGTGACCATGGAAATGCCCCACTCCTCGTTTTGGATAGAGTCCTCACCGAGTATGCCTCACGCACTGAAGGAGAGGGTGATAGCCGCGTTCGAGAAGATCCATGCACAAGGAGTCCTTCATGGCGATCCCGAGCTACGGCACATGCTCATCGGTGCCGACGGCAAGGTCATGATCATCGACTTTGGGATGAGCAGGGCAACTAGGGAACACACGTCTGTCGGGATCGAGAGAGCAGAGCCAGAGGAGTTCAGATTGGAAATGCGCAAGGTCAAGTACAAACTGGATTACATGGGAGCGCGGAAAAAGGAGGGGGACAAGGTTGATGATTACCTCCGTCGGGTCCGGCGGAACAGAAAAATATCGGAACTATGGAAACGCCGTGCCAAGGGGGAGCGGGTGGGTCCAATTCCGCTGTACGAAGAGGACCCGGAAGAATATGAGCTGGACCCCCCGGTGAACGCCCAGGATTTCCAAGAAGACTGGATCA
>JBBPRD010000140.1:0-20209 GCA_038092855.1 Boletus piedmontensis
CACAGCCACAGTAACTTCTGTGGCCGGATCACGTGGCACCGAAGAGCCTACCCTAAAGTACTCCAGTTCAGTGGCGCTCGAGTACCAGACCATTTGGTATCGAAATCAAGGTCGTCGCCGCGGTCGCTGCCTCCTCAAGAAATTCATCATGGTCAGTCGTATATCCTCTGATATGCCTGTACACACGCAGAGAAACGATCCTTCGATGCTTTCTGTTACTGGGATGGGTGGATGCTGACCGCTTTGTTGGGATGGACTGGATATACATCTTCGTCATGCTTTCGACCTCGCGGCATCTGACGCATTGTCTGTTTCGTAGGCCCGTGGACCAAAAAAGCACTTGAAACGCCTCGCAGCCCCATCATCATGGATGCTCGACAAACTGAGCGGTACCTACGTGAGGAATCTCAGCCATTTCATGCTCCCTCGAGGCTCAAATACAGGTCACAGGCTCCCCGCCCATCCCCTGGTCCCCACAGGCTCCGTGAATCCCTTCCCCTTACGATCTTTCTCCGAAACAGGCTCAAGTATGCTTTGACCGGACGCGAGGTTATCACAATCGTCAACCAACGTCTCATTAAAGTCGATGGAAAAGTGCGCACTGACTCTAACTATCCCACCGGCTTCATGGGTAAGCAATTCCTGTCCTTTTTCCAGACAGTGGATTTATATTTGGTTAGATACTGTCTCAATCGAGAAGTCTGGTGAACATTTCCGCCTATTGTATGATGTGAAGGGGCGTTTCACTATTCATCGTATCACACCCGAGGAGGCCACGTACAAGCTTCTCAAGGTCCGCAAAGTGGCCCTCGGCGCCAAGGGAGTCCCTTACGTTGTCACACACGACGGACGCACAATCCGTTATCCTGATCCCGCCATCAGGGTCAACGATACCGTGAAGTTTGACCTCGAGCAGGGCAAAATCACTGATTTCGTACCCTTTGACACCGGCAACATCGTCATGATCACCGGTGGTCGTAACATGGGCCGCGCAGGCGTCATTATTCACCGTGAAAAGCATGTTGGAGGTTTCGATATCGTCCATGTCAAGGATTCCCTCGATCGTACGTTCGCCACACGGTATGTGACAATATGCGTCTCGCGCACCAGTGAGCTCCAACTATTGGCAATTACAGTATCTCCAACATCTTCGTTATCGGCCAAGGCACTAAGCCTTGGATATCTTTGCCGAAGGGCAAGGGTACAAAACTGACGATTTCTGAGGAGAGAGACCTCCGGAGGAGACGCGCCGCTGAGCAATAGATACGCGTTATCATTGGCTCTTACCGGTTTCTCTTCTAGGTGTATGTAACTCCATGTGTATGCTTCTCACGACGACAAAAAATGCAGCTGATCACATGGTGCATATGAAATGCTGAAGTCGATGTTGGTCGAAGCAGCGTGTGGTTCGAATTACCAGTAATCGGCTGCTCTGGGTTGTACGACAAACGGTTTACCACACTTCTTTGCCAACTCCCATCGTTTCAACCACTTGGTCATCTTGGCCCTTGAAGTAGGACTACCCATGTTCACGGTGGGTATCATTCTACCCCAGTCGCATGACATGGCAAAGCAAGTGAGCTCAAAGAACGAGCTATGCTCTGAATAAGGCACCCCAAAAATCTGGATGTTATGGAATGACTTTTGCGAGGGCTGGAGATCTGTGTAAGAGAAATGTTGTGACTGGCCACAGGAGATGATGGACTGAATGGAGGCATTAAGATCACTGCCGGATGGCGGAGAGTAACTGAAAGAAATCAACCAGGGTCGAGCATAGGAACTGAACAGCGCACGTCCACCCTGTCGGCCGGAACCCGATAACCCTCGAAAACGTGCCCTTGAATCTTTGAAGATACGACCTAAGATTATCTGAAGTGACCGTCCCTAACGGCAATATATGTATGTTTGCTTCGGCAGGATCTGCGGTCAGGAGAGCGTGTAGCTCCTTATCAGCCTGACATCGTAGTAGGGCAGTCTTGCGTGGGTCACAGTAGATCTTCGCCTCAAGAGCCTGAGCAATCGCTTGAGTGCATTTTTTTTCAGCCTCAGCTCGGATGACAGGATCAGCCTACTTCACCTTTGACAATACGCTCCTTGCCTATTGAGTATGTGCTACGAATGGAATCAGCTGTGAACCAAAACGGTAAGAACTATGTATACCCTACTATCACAAGGATGCGCTGCTGCGGTATCCGTTGTCCTCCCGTCTCAACAGAGGACGAAGATTTCATCCAAGCATCTATCGTGGAACTCCGGTTTGTATGAGCATTAGGGTTGTCTCCAACCCCCCCCACCACAAGTCTCCGAGCTAATTCTGCACAAGCAGAGATAACAAGTGGCTGGGGTGAAAACATATACTGTTCTGGTCATTGAATTTCTCGACGGCTGAACAAGAGGTTACGACAAACCTTTGAGTCGAGATAAGTAGTATCTAGGTAGATATGATCTATGTGCTTTCCTTTCACAGCGGGATGGAGGACATGACGTGGTGATGCACGAAAATCCCCACAATGAAGGTAACGAAATATCCTTGACGAACCTATAAACGGGGACTTGAATGCACTATCACCAGCATCGATTGTTTGGTGGCCCTCGAAGAAGAATAGACAGGAACCCGGGCAGTGATTGGCTTCAATCAGGGTCACGCTCACTCCTCCGGTATTAGGTATTATTGTCGGTGTGTCCAATGGTAAGGGATGGATCCATCCTGGATCCACAGCTAGCATGTGTATGATTAAGTTGGCAGTCTCCTCTGCAGAAATATTAGCATAGGTTCGACGGGCTGCTCGAGCACTAACCCGAACAATAAATAGGGCCACTCTTCCAATTGGATCTGAGATTAGTGTAGTGATCAGAATGCGCGTGGCTGCCGGTAGTCCAGTCAGCACAACTGTATGAACAGTAGCACACATTGAACGAACGTCAAAAAATACGCGGTGACACCGGGAATGGTTCCGTAGCAGAAAGCGTCCACTGCAATTGGCATCCCCTGTAATACCTTGTAAAACGGAGCCCTTCTACGGTTTCCTCGGGTCGGCCTGAAATTACGGTCAGCGGCGGCATCCGCCTCTACCCAGACTTCGTTCTCCTTGTGTGAGTTCATTAGGACGGTGTACAGATCGCCACCTTGACCCTTGACGAATGTGCTTGGACCACCGTTGTCAGATGTCACACCGGGTTCAACCGACACTGCAATCGATGTACACTCTTGCACAACGATGTTGTCATTTTGCAATGTCGTATCGAGACATTGATTGACATGAGTCTGTGCTTCCTAACCGAGGAATAGCGAAGGTCAGTGGATTAGTGTGACACTGTCTCTTTGGCTCGCTTACAAGAACGAGGACGCCTGTCAAATCTATACCGCACACCGGACAAAAGCAATGTTCGTCGGAAGATTCTCCCTCGTCCTCATCAACCCTGGCGCTATCATCCAATACTTCCATATCGACGAGTTCGTCGTCTCCAGCAGCCCATTCTCCGACGGCAAACTCGACTGTGGTGTCATTAACAGAGCTACCACCTGCCATAGTAGACATGCTTTTGTGTGCGACTATGTTAGCTTGCCTCCTTTCAGTCGATTGGTTTCCTGTGCAGGACAAGTTGAGACCGTCCAGAACCCTGCACAAAGCTCAGAAACAAAACACGAACTGAGGCAAGTTGGCTCCAGTAAAGGAGCTGAAACGCCAAACATGGATTCTGGATGGTCTGGTTTGGGAACGATTAGGGCATGTTGGTGTACTTGGAACCGGTCATTCGATGCCTCCAGAAGCGGGTTAGTGGGCCGCAACAGCTCCGAAGGCACACCAAAAGCATCCTTGTCTTCTGAGTGTGCCGAAGTGGACGTGACTGTGTTCAGAGACTGAGAGTCAGTCCTGGGCTCCAGTGGCGCGCTTGTTTTTCTACTCTGCTTCTCATGAACGCCGTCGTCACTGTCAGAATCGATGACAATGATTTCTCTTGCTCGCTTTATCGTATCAGCACTGGAAAAGAAATCGAATAGCGTGCAGTTTGGAGGAGGTTCCTTGCGTTTTTTAGTGGATGGTCCCATGTGATACTCGATAGTAAAGATAGATGATGAACTCACACGCTATGATACTAAAAGTCGACTTTTACTTATGTAATTAGGATATGTTTTCCAATGGTTCGCTAATCATAACTCAAGTATGACTCCCTGTTCCTGTTTCCTTTTACCCGAGGCGGCCAGTTACTCGATTCCCAGCCATACTTATGGAGAAATCAATACGTTGCCACCCATAGAGGCGTGTATTCTCACTGTTCTGAGGGTTCCCCCTGGTTGGGACAAGTCCTGGCAAGTAGTTATCGGTTACGTACGAGATTTCCGCCTTGGTGCTCATTCAGTCCGTATAGTGACAACTTTCCGCCTATAATACAAATGTAGTTGTCTGATCCTCGCTCGCCATTCACCCCCGTGTCACCCCGATGTCCGTCTCCACCACCTCTATCCTGCACAGGACACCGTGGACACCGCCCGTCGCGGTCCGCGGTGAGGGAATTTATGTCGACCTTGAAGACGGTCGCCGTGTGATCGACGGGATCGGAGGGGCAGCTGTCTCGTGCATCGGTACAAGCCATCCAAAGGTCATTGCCGCCATTAAAGAGCAGCTTGATACCCTTACTTGTCCGTCTCAGTTAATATTCTGTATGACTGACGCCCACACGGCACTCGACAGATGTATACAATATGCAACTCTCCAGCAATCCTGCAGAAGAGCTTGCAAAGCTCCTCATTGATTCAAGTAATGGAGCATTCGAACTCGTAGTATTCGCATCCGGTGGCAAGTAGAGCTGTTAAACCGGCAAAATGTAACTTCCAACACTCAGTAACAGGTTCTGAGGCTATGGAGGCCGTGATCAAGCTTTCGAGACAGGTTAGTGACTCTATCCCCGACGATTTGTCCTCTCTGATGTAGGGCTATCGCTATCACAGTATTTTGTCGAAATTGGACAACCTGGCAGAAAGAACTTTATTGCCCGTAAACTGTCGTTCCATGGCAATACTCTGAGCACCTTGTCGCTCGCCCATCATCCCGTCCGGCGTGCACCTTACGCAGATATCCTCGACAACGAGCATTTCCATCATGTTTCCCCAGCGTATGCGAAACGCTTCCAAAAACCAGACGAAACAGAAGAGCAGTATGTTGAGCGCCTTCGACAAGAGTTAGAAGACAAGTTCATTGAACTCGGCCCAGAGACCGTAATTGGATGTAATTTCTTTCCATCATCTGCGTATCACACGATACTAAATTTAATTCAAGTCGTGGCAGAGACGGTTGTTGGTGCCACCACCGGTGTCCTAGGTGCCCCACAGGGATACTTCGCGGCGATGAAGTCTGTTTGTGAGAAGTATGGAGCCTTGTTTATTTTGGATGAAGTCATGTCTGGGATGGGAAGTGAGCCAATCTTTTTGTCCAGTGAGCGGCATTATAATCTGCATTCCTAGGGATGGGCTCCCTACACGCGTGGGAGAGCGTCGGTGACGGGGCAGCCCCTGATCTACAGGCAGTTGCCAAAGGACTTGGTGGAGGGTACGTAATTCCATGCTTACCTAAAGCGTGTATCTAACGGAGGGCAAAATAGGTACGCATCTATCGGAGCAGTACTCCTATCCCCCAAAGTTGCGAGAGGTATACGAGGCGGTTCAGGTCTCCTTAAGCATGGACACACATATCAGGTAGCACGACTTTCCTTTAAAATACGAGGCAAGCTTAACGTTCTTCTAGGCGCATCCATTGGCATGTACAGCATCCTTAGCTGTACAACAGGTCATTAAAGAGGAGAACTTGCTCCCAAAGGTCATACAGAATGGTGAACTGATGTATAGGCTCCTCTGCCAGGGACTATTAGCAGAAGGAACAGTTGCTGAGCCGTTCACATTCGACATTCGAGGTCGTGGCGCGTTTTGGGGCATCGAGTTTGATTTCTCGGGCCATGAGGCAGAACTTGATTTCAAGGGACAGACGTTTGCTATGCTCGTCCAAGCACGCTGCCTCCAGAACGGCCTCATTGCCATGGGAATGAACGGAGGAGCCTGCCTTGATGGATCCAGAGGCGACCATCTGATGTTAGGTCCTGCGTATAATGCAACAACAGAGGAGATTGAGAAGATTGTGGAGATATTTAACAGGAGCGTGGACGAGGTTCTGAGAGAATCTGAGCTGGTGTAACAGGATCCCGAACTTGCTCAAAGTTCAATGACGGATCTTGGCCGTAATATGTTTATTTAAATGGATTGCTAGAGAATCTACTACGCCACTAGCGTAGCGGCGTTTCCCACGCCTTCGCCTACACTGTGGGCGAAGCAATACTACTTCAATAGCACGCTCACTTCTGCAACACCCTTTCTGTTTCTTTCTCCTCAACCGCGACCTTGTCTTAAACTTTTGTATAACTTTCTGAATCGATGGCTGGGAGTTCGCTCTAAATGGACTTTCAACCTATCCATCAACAAGAGGCCACAAGCTCCATTACCTCCCAGCTACCCCAATCAGAATCAGTACAATTTCCATCCACTTCTACCTCAACTACTGTCTCCGAATCAAGATCGCTACGTTCCAGTGCTAGAGTCAGGGCTGCCAGGCAGAAGGAGAAGGAACGCGAACAAGCAAGAGACAAGGACAGCGACGCAGTGGAGCAATCAAGTGCACCTCCAGAAAACACCCGTACACCCAAGCCCACGACTTCAAAGAACAAACGATCCCGCGAAGTTACTTCAGGAAAGGGAAAAGCAAAAGACACTACCGACGATTCTACCCGAGCTTCTAAAAGGTGTGTCATCCTGTGAACCTTCCGACACTATTGTGTCTGACGCCCGTCATCTGCCGCGGTTCCAGGGCAAGAAGGGCCACTTTCCCATCAGCCTCAACCTCATCTCTCACTATCAACGAACCGACTAAGGACCGGAAAGGCAAGAAGCGTGCTGCGCCCGAAGCTGATTCTGAAGAAGAGGGGGGCAATTCAGCCATATTGTCATCTTCCAAACGCACTAGAACTACCGCCTATTCCTTGAGATCCCGAGCGGGCCCCTCAACCTCGATCTCTGTACCAATGCCGAAAAAGTCTAGGTGGGTGTGATCGTCTCACATACATACATGTGCTGAGACTATATCCTTAGACCTTCTCCGAGCAAAGGCAAAGTGGCTGCTAAAGCGAAGCCTGCCGCCACTGCCAGTACCTCTAGAATTCATGACGAAGACGTCGATATGACTGACGCCGGAATACTCAAGTGCGAAGAACCTTCGCAGGAAGATCGGAGGGATAGTTATGTGGATGACGATGACGACGCAGATGATCGTGATAATGAGCCTCTACCTATCGAGGGTGATGTTGACGATGGTGGAGACGATGAAGAGCGGTCTCCGACAGAAGGTTCTCGAGGATTTGGTGGCCTGGATGAGACTGCTGCGATGGCCATTTTTGGTGACTATCGACACCTTGGGTCATACATGGTATCCCTTTCGGGACGCCTCAAAACCATGCTGAACAACATCAAGTCCACCGCCAGCCCAACCACTCGTCTTGTGACTTTGCAAGAGTTAAGCGAGTTGCTTTCTATTTCCACAGAGGATACCTTGGCTGGTTCATTCCAGGTCGAAGAGTTCGTGCGTGAGCTCGTCAAGATTTTGGGAGGACGAGGCGTGAACGAAGACGAAGACGATGATGGAGGTGACGATGAAGATCACGACCCCGACGCCGCTCTCGCTGCAGCCCTGGCAATAAGCGCTGGGGGGAATTATCAAGGGGACGATAACCTCGAGGCTCAAATGCTTGCTTGTAGATGCCTCGCTAACCTCATGGAGGCTCTTCCGGGGGTGGCCCATACCGTAGTCTATCATGGCGCTATCCCAGTTCTTTGCAGCAAGCTGATAGAGATCTCTTATATCGATCTAGCCGAGCAAACTCTCAGTGTAGGTCGGGCTTTTTTGTGCGTTTTGTTCTTCCTGACAGTGCTATCACAGACACTGGAGAAGATCTCAGAGGAGTTCCCAAGCTCCATCGTTCGTGAAAATGGACTTGCAGCTTTACTGAATTACCTTGACTTTTTCTCCATCGCCGTTCAAAGAACTGCACTTCAAGCTGCTGCAAACTGCTGCAGGAACATTTCCTCTGACCACTATCCTATGGTTCTCGGCGTCTGGCCTATAATCCGCAACTGTTTAGGGTATTCTGATCAAAGACTAGTTGAGTTTGCTTGTCTTTGTGTTATCCGAATCATCGATTCCTATCATCGTGCATCCACGGAGAACCTCGAGAACCTGTTGGACGAAACAGCGATCCGTGCCATAAATCTTCTCCTCATGCCCTCAGGAGGGTCGCCCTTGATTGCAGCAAACACATATACCTTGCTTCTGAGGGCGCTGGCTACTGCGGCTCGCGCTAGTCCCCGGATTACCATCGCGCTATTGCAAGCAGACATCGTGGACACACTTTACCAGATTCTTACGGGTGTACTACCTTCCACATCTGCTGAGATGCTCGGGGGCAGCCAGGGCCTCGGGGGTGACGTTACGCACATGACGGTAATGGAGAACTTGGCGCACCGCTCCAAAGATCAGGTGGAAGAGGCACTCAGTCTAGTATCTGAACTGATGCCTCCGCTTCCCAAAGGTAAATAGTTTCCATCTCTCTACAGGAAGGTGGCTTACATACTTCCAGATGGCGTCTTTGACCATAAGGGTTACACGGACAAGGCTTTAGCGCGGATGGTCAAAGCCAGGGCTAAAGCCGATCGCGCTGCTGCCCGCCAGGCTGCTACCGCACCCTCTCATCCTTTCATCGATTCAGTCATGACACCTGACACACCCCAGAACCTTACTGGACATCATGATTCCACTCAAGAATCTGATCTTCAGGCTCAGGATACTGATGAGGCAATGCTTCCTGCTTCCGTCGCAGAACCTCTCTCGGACAGGACAGAATTGTTTCGCTCGAAGCCAGAGGTTGTTGGACGTTTTATGCAGCTCATGGTTCCCACCCTCGTTGACGTGTATGCTGCGAGCGTGATCACACCAATTCGTGTCAAGACTCTCACTGGTCTGTTGAAGGTCGTGGGCTTTTTAGAAGGAGTCGAACTCAGGAATGCTTTACACGTCAGTACTTTAATTCAACGGCCAGCATCTCTTCTGACTACTTCCTCAGTTGGTCCCAGTTGCCAGCTTCGCGTCGTCCATCCTGTCATCGAAGGATCACCCATCACTGATTATCGGAGCCCTACAGCTTGTTGATCTTCTTTTGCAAAAACTTCCTTCTGAATATAGGCCAGCCTTACGGAGGGAAGGTGTTTTCCATGAAAACGAAGTCTTTGCTTCCAGAGCACTCAACACGACAAAGCCGAGGGAGAGGGATCCGCCAGACCTCTCTATTACGGGAGATGTGGCCATCTACACTTCGTCTGCAATATCGGGACACAAAAAACATCATATTTTCTCTCTGGAACCAGAAGATGCGATCACATTGCGCGCTCGTGTCATGCGGTTCAAGTACTCGCTTGGCCAAGACGACAGCAGCAGTAACGGCGATGACTCATTTGACGATCTTCGGCGCTTGGTCAAAAAGCTTTCTGTGCCAGATATATCTGAGCAACCCATGATTTCCACCTTGAGGGAGTTTGCAGACCACTTTGCCTCAGAGAGTTCGGTCTCCAGTTTCGAACTGCTCCGGAGTGGTGCCGTGGAGGGACTTCTTCGCCTTGCCACGGAGAAAGGTCTAGGTTAGTCGATTTTCCAGTGTCTAGGTCATGCGTACTGAGAATACGTAGTCCCAATCAAGCGCCGCCAGGAGATTCTGTTTGAAACCTTCACCCGGTCCTCCAGAGTTGGAATTTTGAGTCAATCCCCCCTTTCTGTTTTGGTCAAGAAGCTGCAAGAAAGCCTGACGAGGATGGAGAACTTTGAGGTGATCACTATTGCGCAAGGCAGCGACGGTAATTTCCATTGTTGTATGCATGATTGACCACTGACTTAGCTTTCCCCAGACTCGAAACGAAGTTCCCCGTCCTTGCTTGCTCGCCAGTTACGGCTTCGTTTGGTTGCGGACGACGACTCAGATATCCCACGAAATCTGCAGAACATGGTTGTATCGATTCACGCAATTGCAACATTCCAGGCACTTAACGACTACCTCCGCCCCCGGGTTGCCGGAGTGATGTCCAGTGGACGCTTATCTAACATGCTTGCAGCATTGGCTTCATCTGGCCTCGGTCCAGGTGCTGCCTCCCGGACATCGCCCGATCACGAAGCAAGTCAGGCCACGATAGTACCTGCAGTTCACCCTCCTTCGTCATCGTCAGATGCCCCTCCGCCACTAAATGAGGTTCGCCGGAGGCGTAGCCAACGTCTCAGCGTGAAGAACGGAGCTACAGGATCAGCTGGGCCAGTATCTGACAACCCTTCCCCTCCTATGACCAGCTCAGCCTCACTTTTGGACAGCATAACAAGGCGGGAAGAATCCTTGGTTCAAGAAAGCGGTTTCACTGCTGAATTCACAGATGATGAAGTGGACGCGGAGGTTAGGTTCAATGTCTCCAGCGACGAGTTGTTCTGACGTTAAGATATGTAGGTTTTCGACGAGGATGAGGATGGAGACCTAGCAGCTGACAAGACCGTGACGTTGTCAGTCGCCGAAGGTACATCGCAGGACTTGTTATCATAATTGTACTCACATGGCACGTCATAGATGATGGCAGGATTGAAGCACAAACACCAGATGGTACACGCATAGCAACACCGAATTCCTCGAAAGGAGGCATTCCACCTATTTCATCGATTCGACAAGGAAATATTCAGAAATCCTCCTACGCTGCGGCTCTCAAGGCGAAGCCCACTGATTGGCATCTTGAATTCTGGATGGACGATCACTTGCTTCCATTGGATTTGACTATATATGGCGCAATACACCAGCACGACATGAGGAAGAAGGTAGGCGCGTTGCCATCAAGTGCTATGTGGCAAGGAGTATACACGGTCAAATTTAAGAAAGTCAGTGGACCACCTCCCAGCCAAGAGTGTAAGATTTCTCATCGCCGTGGCGTCCTGGCAAAAATATGCTAATAGGCTGTATCTCAGCGCGAAGTGAAGCAGTTGCAAGGATACGATCACCTAGTCCTACCCTTTCTTCGCTGCCCGATGACGCCCCTCATGCTAAGATACTACGTCTTCTTCGGGTCTTCCACAAACTCAACGCAGTAGAGGCTGAACGTCTTACAAGGCCTCTTGAACGCCACGCCTTGCCTGAGTCTGCGTTTATCAACAACAAGCTGACAGCCAAGCTCAACCGACAACTAGAAGAGCCAATGATCGTTGCAAGGTTTGTTGTTCTTTTGATGTTGATGATTAATGCTTGACGTTATGTCCAGTTCCTGTTTGCCCGACTGGGCGATTGACCTTCCCCAGAACTTCCCTTTCTTGTTCCCGTTTGCCACTCGCTATAACTACTTGCAATCCACATCATTCGGTTATGCACGCCTTATCCTCAAGTGGCAAAGCCAGCAGAGCCGAGGACAAGATACATCACGCCGTGACGATGGAATCGGGTTCCTTGGTCGACTTCAGCGCCAGAAAGTTCGTATATCACGCAAGCACATTCTCGAGTCTGCAGTAAAAGTGTTCGAACTTTATGGGTCGTCTTCTTCGATTTTGGAGGTGGAATACTTCGAAGAAGTTGGTACTGGCCTCGGTCCAACCCTGGAGTTCTACTCGCTTGTTTCCAAGGAGTTTGCGCGCAAAGACCTAAAGATCTGGCGTGACGCGGATGCGGGTTCTCCCGGAATTTATGTCCATCATCCTGCCGGGCTTTATCCAGCACCCATTAGCCCCGACGACATCGCGAACGATGGTGGACAGTACGTGACTAATTTTAAACCATTTGCTCTCCTGACCCACCCTTTGAAGGAAACGGACTCATATCCTTCGAGTGATCGGGCAGTATGTGGCCAAAGCGATGTTGGACTCTAGAATCATCGATCTTTCTCTCAACAAGATCTTCATTAAACTCGTTCTTGGGGAAGAAGTCCCGTTGACCATTGATTCCCTCAGGGTGCGTGGTCGTTTGTTGACTTGATGGATCCTGCTCACTGTATCTTAGTTGGTCGATAATGACCTTGCGAACTCTCTCGCCAAATTGCAGAGCTATGCATCCGTCAAAGGGCAAGCAGAGAAGGTTAGCTCCTCGGTGTTCATGTACTACATACATGCACCCTGATCTTCGTTAAGCAGCTTTTCCGCAAAGTTACGTTAATGGACATTGTCAACGTCGAGGATCTTGCTCTCGATTTCACATTACCCGGCTATGACATTGAGCTAAGAGTACGTGGTCTGTCAACCCCTCCCTGAGACAGCTCCTCATAATGTATCTTCAATGATCTTCAATGACTAGCCTGGTGGTCGCGACACGCCTGTGACTTCCGATAATGCAGAGCAATACATCCACGAAGTTTTGGATGCCACTATCGGGACTGGAGCTCGACCGCAGGCTAAAGCCTTCAGAGAAGGGTTCTCAAAAGTCTTTCCGATTTCTGATCTGCAGGCATTCACTGCGGATGAGCTGGTGATGCTCTTTGGTAACTCCGACGAAGATTGGAGTATCGAAAGTGCGTTTTGTACTGTATCTACTAGTCGGCGGTGCTGACACGATGTTACAGCTCTCGTTGAAGCGATCAAGGCTGACCACGGGTTCAATGGGGAAAGTCGTTCAATTCGCGACTTGGTTGAGCTAATGTCAGAATTCGACGTGACCACGCGACGTGATTTCTTACAATTCATCACCGGAAGTCCCAAGCTGCCTATCGGAGGTTAGTTGTTTCGTCTTGCAGTCGCCGGTCGGGCTGACATGATTGCTCAACTACAACAGGTTTCCGGGGCCTCACTCCACCATTGACCGTCGTTCGGAAACCACACGAAGCCCCACTCACTGCTGATGACTACCTGCCTAGCGTCATGACCTGTGTCAACTATCTGAAACTTCCGGAATACAGCTCGAAAAAAGTAATGAGAGAGAAGTTGTGTACAGCGATGAAGGAAGGAGTTGGCAGCTTCCACTTGTCCTAAGTATTAATATCGTTCCCCATTGAACCTACTTGTTTACGCATCCATTTCCCTTCTCTGGCAATATTATTGTTGTTCGATATCCTCATAATGAGTATTTGGCAGCGAATTAAGTCTGCAGCCCCAGGACTGATCAAGCTCAAGCCTGTGACTAAGATGAGTCATTCAAACTTACGCCACACAACCGGGTTGGCTGCGGAACTCGTGCACTTACGCTGGTGGTGCTAAACTGAGAGTGGACCCTTGAAATACTCCAATTAATTGCCCATCGAAGGATGTATGTGCGTCCGGACAGACCACTTGTCGTAAAGTGTACGTTTGATCGGTGGAACAAGCACATTAGCTTTGCATCGGCCAAGAACTGTTCTTACGACCTCTTGAAGAATAAGGTGTGTTTAATGCCAAGTTGTCAGTGGCTATAAGCTAACGAAATCGTTCGGACATATTGATACTGTGTAGATCGAACAGTGCTTCTCCCTCTATGCTACCGCCTACGTGGTCTCCTACAAGGATGATGATGGCGAAGTCACCGATATCTCAACGGAATCGGATCTCACAGAGGCCATCCAATATTTCCAGGCCGGCTCGGATGACCCTCCTCTGTCTTCCGCAGCATCTATACTCTCGGGGAGGAGCTTCGGGAGCAAACGACGCATCACTTTACGAGTTCATATAACGGTGGACTACGATGGCCCCAGCTTGAGCGATACATCAAGTCTGGCAAGCTTGGAGGAGTACAAAGGGAGAAACAAGAGTAATGGCGAACTCAGTTGGACAGAGGTGGGGTTAACCGGCGAATTGGAAGGCGATCGTTCCCATACCACTCCGCCTTTCGAACACGTTCTCTCCTTGTCAGCGCGAGACAGAGGAGCGGCATGGCTTCGAGATCAGAACGAACGCACTGTCAAAGCCATGCTAGGCGCTACGCCTGAGCCATCAGAATCCGACTCTCGGTCAGTATCCATGTCATACTCGGAGGGTCAGCGTTCGCAAGAGATCATAGACGGCGACCTTGCGTTGCAACGGGATCCACGGGGAAAGTATTATTATTCCTACACCGGCGGGAGCTCTTCCACGCACGATTCAGGATACGAAGACGGGTTCAGTATCAAGGATGAGAACGAGCCCTCCGGCAGTTCATCATCCGGGTACGCGCGTCCAAACAGCATGCAACTCAGCTGGCTTGCTTCGCAGCAGAAAGTTTGCGATGAAGACTCTGCTGGAGGTTCCACCACATCTTCACCTAGCTTGGAACAGATTCCTTTCACCATCCCCCCCGATATTCCTCCGGAAGTCGCGCTGTTCCTCCCACCTGTCGTGCCTCCACCTGGAACGCTTACGACGTGTTCCGAGTGTGGGGTATTGCTAGATGCCATTCGCTATGTATGCGCGACGTGTGGGGAAAAAGAACCAGCTTGCAATTCACTCGTGCCGCGGAGGTCGAATCTTGATATTGGCAAGGGGAAGGAGAGGAGTTCAGACGTTGTGCACTCTTACCCACCATCTGCACACCAGACCTTTCAGCTTTTGTCCTCCACATCTCCCTCAGGGACGGACTTAACGATCTCGGGCATCTCTCCACCTTCCCGTAACGAACGTCCCAACAAGCCTCTGCCTTGTCTCCCATCCTCGACTCCGACGTCGTATAACTCCCGAGGATCCGGTCCCCTGTCTGATTTAGAAAATATGGGCTACGAACTTTGTTCAGGATGCATAGAAGCCGCGGGCATTCACCATGCACTTTGTGCTAGCACTGAGCGGGTGGGCAGTATAGGTCCACTGGCAGATCCTACGTCACCTGAGGATGCAATGTCGTTATGGATACGTTCTGCGCCCCGGCATAAAGGACAGCTTCGACATGCATATTTTGAGAAAGTATGGGGACACCAAGGTTGGGATGATGTTGGTGCGTACCAGGCCTCCAATTATGAATATTTGTCGTGTTAACAATGGGGGGAGTCGATTTTAGAACAGGAAGATATGCTGACATGTAAATGTTCAACTTGCAATACAACGATTATCGGGAAGCGCTACAAGTGTGCATCTTGCAAGAAATTTAACCTTTGTCGTGCCTGTTATAGGTTCTTGTATTTTTCCCTTTAATTTTGATTGCCTACCCACCAATTTGTCTTATGTTTCCAGTCAAGTTCACGACATACATCCTGCCCATGCTTTCTTGCTTGTGATGGAGAAACCCGCTAGGTCGAAGATTGAACTCGAAGGTCCACCCACTATGGTGACGGTGCAAGACACAAACGAGGAACAATGTACGTATACACTCAGCGTCTTCCCGTTTTTATTTAATACACATGCCATTCCGCAGCTATGAAGCACCCAGGTGTCAAGTGCGCACAGTATGTATCTACCTTGACGCATCTTTGTTCTTGTTGATTGTCTATCTCCGTAGCTGCCTCCAAGACATTCTAGGCGCTCGTTTTCACTGTGCAATCTGTGATTCGGTCGACATCTGCTCTAACTGCGAATCAGCAGGACTTCCGGGGAACCTAGATTCGTCCGAAGGAGGGCACTTGTCCTCGCATATTATGATAAAGGTTTCTACACATCATAATTCCTCCAGGACATTCGTCTATCTAATTTCCAACAGATTCCCTATCCACTTGAAACTCGGGAGGTTCAGACTGCTTCGCGCCGCGCCATCCATCTCTGGACTGGCCGGGACGCTGCACATGTTCTCACCGCAACCCACTCGAAACCTTCCTCAGTCTATTCTTCCTACGCGCAAACTGTAGTAGGTTCTCGTACGCAACTCGCCACGCAAGATGATCCACCAGAAGACCATCGGATAATTTGTGATGGATGCCACGAGGTTTGTGCACGAACCGGGATACCAAGACAGCTCGTCCGCACATAAATGACTCTTTGGACAGACCATTTTCGGAACGAGGTATCAATGTGCGACGTGTCCCTCGTCGCCTAGCGCATTCAGCTTGGTTCGTGTTGTCTCGCCCCGTAGTGCAAAAGCCTTAGTTAACTGTAGCAAACAAGTGTGCTTCTTGCGAGGAGCGTTCACATATGCTCCACGATCCCATGCATGCATTCTTCAAACTTCCTCGGCCAGTTCATCGTCCACTGCAGTCCACCTCCGGATTCTTGCCTAAACTGTATGTTCCTCTTTCTTTTTCTTGTACGGATTGCGCAATATAAGCATTTTAAATAGATACAAAGTCCCCGCTGGGCCCGTAGGCGGCCTCGCTCCTTACGCAGATCCGAAAGGTTTTCGAAAACGTCACTTTGCAAAAACCTCTGCTCATCATCTGCACACAGAATACCTGTCCTTCCTCGTCCATTCCACAGCACTCTGTGACCGCTGTCTGGAGCACATTCGTGGTGCATGGTTCCGATGTGCGTATTGCGCAAAGGATTTGTGTGGAGACTGTGAGGCTCTTGATACACACGATGAAACACACTTGTTTGTGGTTTTCAAAGCACCAGTAAGATCCCCATGTTTTTTACACTGAAACTTTTACTGACGATCGCGTTCTCACTAGGTTGATATACCGCAATTCCGGTGAGATTCAAGCTGCTTACAGAGAGAAAATTTACTAACATCTACAGCAGACATTTTGCGAACTTGGAAAACCCTGCGCCTATTATTCCCTTCCCTGTGTACTGGTAGAAAGGTTCGACACGACAAGAACATATATCCTCAACACGACATTGGCCGGACTTGCTTGGATTAGTGTCAGTGTAATAATACCGATTTCGTTTCCTTTGGACCTGTACGAAATCGGGGATATGGGGAAGATTGACCTGAGGCAAACCGGAGGCGCTGTAAACTCAGCTCTTTTTAAATCCTGTCCCGTAGATTTAACACGATGAATGCCCTGGCGAAACGAAAGTACATACCAAGTCTTCTCCTCTCGTAGAACAAGTCCGTCCTGCTAGCACCAAGATTCACGATCTTCGGACACCCATCACGATCTTTCTCGAGTCTTGTGCACTCTGCACAGTAATACGCGTCCGAAATACCTGAATAAGTTGGATTAGTCAAGCACAAGTATGAGGAATGCACTAAGTGAACAGTACCCGGAGAACCACAAATGATACACCTGCCGCCATAGGTCCCAAAGTTACACTCGTCGCATATGCGAACGAGGGTCTCAGGGCGAACGTAAGAGTCGCAGACCGGGCTATGGCAGCATCAGCGAAAGGAGCAGAACACGATTCGAGGAGGTTCTCACCATTTACCGTCGCATTTTTCACACAAACGTCCGATGGCTGAGTGCGGTGTGTGAGTCGGTAAGGGTGAAACCAGTTTCACACGAAGTGACTCACCGATGCCAGGCTGACGCCTGCACATGATCAGATCTGTATGGTTTTATGATATGAGACATACGAGTAGAGACTGACAGAGTACTCACCGGGATGATGCTTCGACATGGTTGTATGGAATCAAGAGCAGTTTCGCCCTTTGGATGACAAATGAGTTTATTGACAGTTGTTAAGTTATATGCTACATATTTGGGTGGCTGTGCTGAGGCACGCTGGCCAGGCTGGAATATGCAAACGCAGCCGCACCAGAACGAGTATATAAGTATGGACTGATGAAACAAGGGTGCTCCTCCTCACTACAACATCATGATTTCCTTCCCAGCATCCAGCTGGCAGTCCTCCTTTATCCGAAAGACGACAACTCGGCGCCCTAGAAATAATTCAGGTGACACCTACGGCCGCGTTGTCACCACCATCACCCCTCGTCTGTACCTCTCCGATCTGTACACAGCTCGGGCAGCAGGCAACCGAGAACGACTCGGAATCACGCACATCGTGTCCGCCGTCGAGCCAGACGTGCGCAAGGATTTCGGAGATAACATGACGGTCATGCATGTCCCGATCCGCGACGACGTGAATACCGACATTGCTCAATGGTTTGACCAAGTTGTCAAATTTATCCAAGACGCGCTGGACGCCGATGAGAAAAACAGAGTCCTCGTGAGTACGCATACACTGGTTTAGCATTGTGTCGATTCGAAGACGCGTGAACAGGTCCACTGCCTGCAAGGCATATCCCGATCCGCTACCCTCGTCTGTGCCTACCTGGTTGCTACAACGCCGATGCGAGCTACTGAAGCGATCGCGCACGTACGGGCGAAACGAGGCATAATTGCGCCTAACGTCGGTTTCCGGCGTCAGCTAATGATCTGGGAGCGCCAGTTCGAAGACGCAAAGGCGAGGGCAGCAGAAGAGCGGCAGCGGAAAGCCAGAAGTGTGAGTGTTATCGGGGACGCCTTGTCAAAGTGGATGGGCAAGGACAGATCAAAAAGCCTTTCGAAAGGACGTTTGCACGAAACCTGAATGCTGAGCCATGGATCTCAACACTATTTCAGTGCAGACTTGATCGCTAATGATCAGACCGGGCATGGTGCATGATGGAGTTCGTGATACCCCACGTACTTGATAATCTTTACCCACTTACCTAGGTACTTGGAAGTTAGTTGTATCTCTGAGCATATAACTGCATCCGAAGCACGCGTTACGTAATACATGTCCCAACGGCCAAGTTCACTCAGTGAGAACCCACAAACGAGCACATTACATTACAAGTCGGATGGACATTCCTTGAAAAACACGCACGCGACGCAACCATAATCTCTACGGGATTCAAGCAGAGGAACATAACCACGCAAAGAACGGGTAGCGTGGCAACAAAGCGCGGACACCAGCGCAGCCAATCTCTTCGGAACTGCTAATAATCTTTCGCTGCTACCACAGAACTTATACCACTTCATACACGGCTGCGATCGCCTGCTCAATCTAAAATGCACACTAGACACTCTTCCAACTCTCCCCGCAAGTCATCTCGCCACCCTTCTGCATCACACAACTCCGCCTTCGCCCACTCTACCCCTCTATCCACACTAGATCAGGGCATCGCCGTCCCCTCTGGTGCGCATTCTTTGGCCCATGAGCTTGCGTTCGCCTTGATGCCCGACCCCGCTGGAAGCGCGTCCAGGTTACTGGCTGAGGAATTCGGCATCGAATATGATGAAGGTGCTGAAGGCATCGACGACGACTCTCTTGTTAGACATAGCAACGGGGACGCTAATGTGGATAGTGCCCATGGAGAAGTCCTTGATGGAGGCGCCAGCTTGGCGGATGAGCTGGGTGAAAGCACTCCAGGGGGCAGCCTAGCAGCTGAACTCGGCAGCGTCGTGAACGACGAGTTGCACGGTCAGGATGACGGTGGCACTCGTGACCAGAGCGACGTCGATGGTGCCAGCGATGATGAAGATGATGACGCGATGCGGCGTGCTGCGCTCGCTCAGGATGCCATGGAGGTTCTCGCACAGAACCTTGCCTCGACGGATAGGTTCCTTGCCCACCTTCGAGCCATCGACACGACCTGTACCCTCGAGAATCTCACAACCGATATGATCAGTGGACTCAGCGATGCCGTGCATGATCGCGAGGGGCAAGTGCGCGAACTCATCTCACATGATCGCGACCTGAAGCGTATTGCCACGGAAGTAGGAGGCATGGATGTGCTTGGTGATCTCGATCCCCTTGAGCTATCTCCCTCCGAAGACGAGCCGGAGCGACAACCCCGGGAGCCGTTCAAACTCGAGTCTGTCACAGAGGAGGAGGAGATGGTGGACGGAGAGTCGGTATATTCCCCTTCATTACCGCCGTCGCCCCAAAAACCCTTTTTCGCACCCGCATGCACACCCACGTCCTCGTCTTCTACATCACTCCCCCCATCAAAACCTTTGAACAAGGCATCACAGCAGCCCCAGTCGTCTATATCCACTCTCAACGCTGCTCTCCCATCGATGACCCATATGCGCTCCCATACGGCGTCGTTCCTCGCGTCGCTCACGATCATATCTGAGCAATCTCAGGTGAACAGCGCCGCTACCGCTGATGCAGGACGCAAGATTCGTTCTGTGAAGAACCAGCTTGCCAAGTGGAAGGTAGAAACGGAAGGTGCGGAGAGGAGCCGGTTGAAGATTGAGAAGTGGGAGGCCGAGAGCATTAGACGGAGGGATGGACGGGTAGTGGTAGACGAACACATGAGGGCCTTTGAAAAGGCAATCTCGGATGCGGGGACGAAGACGCGAGCCATAATGGCGCGATGAGGGGAACCATCCCTGGCTGGGTGTAACTGACAGTGCATGATGATTTTACCC
>JBBPRD010000141.1:0-20170 GCA_038092855.1 Boletus piedmontensis
CAGGAGTGTCAAAGTTGCTCTCGGGCGCTCGTCGGCACAGTGATACCCCCCACAGTGTACGACACCCATATGTCCATGCCAAATATCGTGATCATGAGCATTGAATTGCAGAGCCCGGATGCTGTGACCCGGGCGTGACAAAATCTTTCATTACACGAGGCAAGGCTCTAAAACCTTGTGTGCTCCATGCTCCTGACAGGCTAAAAAAACATAAAAATGCAGAAAAATGTGCAGTTGGCTGTGCTAGACCTTGAAAGACTATAGCCTGTATGTTTCCGAACCCGTCTCATGCTTCACGCTATGACGACCTTCGACAGCAACACTCGCTAATGTTGTTCGGTACCTCATCAGGGTCGCGGGGACAAGATCGCGGTAAGCTCGGCACAAGCGGTCTAGACGAGCTTCAATTGATCGTGCCACCACAAAGACGACATGAATTATACTAGATCAAGTTGCACCTCACGCAGGGACACGAGGCCGTTATCATGACAATATCACCTAAGCAAATTCTGCCCAGTTTCGTGTCAATGAATTGGCCGTTTAAACGTATAAACTGACGGGATATATAGGAAAACGTTTTGTCAAGCAATCCTGGCGTATTTTCCACATCTGGGCGTGCATTCGAGCGCCCTTCAAACCCACCGTACTACTGGCTATGAGCACATTTTCGTTTGAATTGATGTGGGGTCCTGGGTTCATAGGTAGGCAAGATCCTGGAGCACTGATGCATCAATGACTCACCGTCTCTCTAGGTTTGGTGGTTGCATTAGCGTGTGTCAACCTTTCCACTCACGATTCGTTTATCACCACGACTGACCTCATGCTAGCTTGTATGGGGTCGGAATTGGTCAATTCATTCTCTACATGCGAGCGTTTCCACGCGACAAGCTCCAACTCAAAGCGCTGGTAAATATTTCCAGTTGTACAGTGTTTCGAGCCCTCGTAACCTGAATATCTCCCCCACAGGTCTTGGTTGTCTTGTGTGTTCGCCCTTATGTAGTTTGCCCAATGACTGACTCTCGATCAGCGTCTTTGATAGCACACAGACGTTCGCGGTGGTATGGTTCTACTATCACCTCTTAATCGAGTGTCGTTTAAGTACCTCGCCGAATTGTGGAACCTACCTTTCTCCGTAAGTCACTGGAAATATAAAAATAATTCAAAAATTGTTCTTCGAGCTGATTGTGCTGCTCACACTAGATTATACATTGTGAGTGGTTAATTCACCTTGATCCGAGAAATACATACTGAGCACGCAAACCATTAGCTCGGAAGTGGCACTGTCCTTGTAAGCGGCGCGCTCAACCAAAGATTTCGTGAATGACAGTATTCAAGTATTGCGTCATCTTCATAGTTCAAAGGTAGCCTTATACAACGATGCTGGTGCCATGATCTCATGATTCCATGTCGTGATAGCTTCTATGCTCATCGAGTCTGGATAAGTAAGTGGTCATGGGATTTCCTCTCATTAATTGTTAACTTCTACGTTACAGTCAGCGGTCAGAATCGAGTCATCACATCCATCGTGGTATGCTATGTTGATCCCATTCACGGAGATGAACTGAATTCAAAGTGACAGTGTCTGTCTGCCTTCACTCAGCTGGGTAAGCAGTCGAATAAAACCTCTGATATTCTTGACCCAACTATATACCAGGATTTGGACTGCGTTCGTGTCTCCTTGCGCCTTCTGTAACCTCCTTGCTTTGATTGATATGACTGGGGATGCTGCAGTGGTTACAGCAGACTTGTGGGTGAATAATTAGCATACCTTCGGATCTTTCATTAATGGTTTTTCAGAATCAGCACGTCGGCATTGCAAACAGCACTTACCAACAAGGTACCGTGTTCCTAGACTGTGGGTGCAAGATTCACGATCGGGTCATTAGGTTTTGCTATCGCCCGGAATAGCGAGCGCTGTTTGTGATGCCACCATCACAATGTCTATCGCTTATTACCTGCAGCCAGAGAGGACAGGTGTAATTCGGTATTTTCCTCCTTTATTGTATGTGGTGTCTTATCCAACCCTTATCAGGCAGGGTAACTACATCAAGAAACTGAACGCCGTCTTCGTTCAAATGGGACTTCTTTCCTTGTAAGTCTGAATACCTTGAGAGCTGTGATGCAGTCTTTATCCCTTTCCATGCAGTATCAATGCATTAGTAGTGGCAATCTTGGTAAGTGCATTGCCATGGAGCACGTGTTGAATCCGAACTGACGTTGTTCTCAAGTACTGCATACAAGATCAGGGACTATCTCAGCTTCTAGTTGCTGCCCCGGGTGCCATACTTAGCAAGAGTGAGCCCGTGGTCGTTCCATGTGATTCGTTCACCAGACTAATTGATTGTGTGCCGGTAGCATATATGAACTCCATGCTCAGCGTGTAAGCAGATCTGACATAGGCAACGTTGACTTGCATAACCAAAATTTCCAGGCTAAATGCACGCAAGGTAATCCGGGAAGAACAGGAAGCTCGAGCCCAACGTACCATAGAGATTCCGACAATCACTACTATTCAGTAATATCAGCGACCGCGGCATCGTAATGCTCTACCTGTCTTGCAATTACCATGTGCTTTGTGCCTGGTGGTGCGGGCGACTGGTTCTCAGTTCTACTTGTGCTGTAATTACAACATATCCATATCTTGGATCGCTGAACACGCTCCTTACAAAGAATCGATAACTTTGGGTTCCTGATTGCTTCGCCTTGTCGAAAGGAACAAACTGCATGTTCGTGCTCTCGGAGGGAAGTTCGAGTTGACGATGATGTTCGTCAAGACAACCTCTATCCCACATTTTGCAATTTAAACTATCAAGCCGCCTTCCAGTACACTTGGTTCGTCATACATTCACCCTCTATGCTCGGCCCAACAATCGTAATTTCATTATGGCAAGTTACCTGAGCTGGGTTTGTTGATGTGTGTTGAAAACGCAAGGCAATGACAAATCCTTACTCAAGTTCGGCACGCAACTTAGGTTAAATCAAAGCTAGGATCAACATTCAACCGATCTTCATCTCGTCAGTCGAAACGGCAGATCTGTTGTGATCTCGCGTGGCTGTCTTGAATGCCAACCTTTGATCGCTCTGAGGGTGCAAAACCGCCCAGTCCGCGTAGGTCCACAAAATCTCAGGATAGTAGCTTTTGGCGTTCACATTGGTGGTTGTCACAGCGAGGTTGAGAAGCACTAATTTACCTGAAGACATTGACGGTCAGGCAGTCGAACCAGAACCATTTCTTAGCGGACATCCTATTTTGCCAGAAGATATGGGTGCGTAGAACCGTTGTGGCGCGACGAATTGAACGGCTACACACGTTTGCTTTCAGACATCTCTGATCTGACACAGGCACAGCTCTATGAAATGAATCAGGTAGGTATGCCCGTTCACACACATCGACTTCGCCTGTGACTGCTCTCTACAGAGGCTCCTCGAGGAAAGCATGGAGTCAGAGCGTCCTTTGGTCTCTCCGCCTGAACTCACCTCCGTCTTGCGAGATGAATACTCCAATGCCCCCAATTTTCTGGCCCAAATTGATACCCTGATCAATCAAGGGTATCGGATCATAATTCGTGCTAAGGGTTGGTGTTGCATCCTCTCCTGAGACGTGATCAGACATCTCACTGTACACTTCTTTAGGCGACGGGGATTGTTTCTATCGAGGTGACTCTACTCTGTCCGTAGTGATCTCACTTTTGATGCAGTTCAGCTCTTTAGCGTTGGCATTTGCTCACTTGGAGCGCCTTATAAGGATCCCAGGGCATAGTAAAGGAGATTTGTTAGCTGCAACCAGGGATATGCTCGCGAATGCTGGTTTCGACGATTGTGTCTATGGGCAACCTTATGAGATCCTCCAGAGCTTGGTTCAACCTCATGACGCAAGCCACACGAACGCAAAGGAAGAGCTTTGGCTTAGTTTTATGGACCTAGCGAGTACGTCCACGATCAAGATGTGGTCTCTGTTCCTCTCACCCGTTCCCTAGCGTCCAACTATATCGTGATGTACATGCGTCTGCTGACATCTGCCCAGATGCGCATCGATGAACAATTTGCAGACTTTCTTTTCGATCCCGAGTCTCAAATGCAAACCTCCGTCGATGATTTCTGCAGGCGATTCGTGGAACCGCTTGGAAAAGAGGCAGGTAAGTGTACATACATGTCTTTCAGCGACGGACTATCACATCTCGAAAAAAAAGACCATGTCCAAGTGGCTGCCCTCGCTCAAGCGTTGAACGTCCACGTCAAGGTTGCTTACCTGGATGGACACGCTGCAGACGGCCAGGTCAACTTTGTCGATTTTTCTGAGAACGCATCGGGCGATGCTGAGCCACTAGTTCTACTATACCGGTGAGCGGTTATCGTGTCAATTTTGATCGGCGTTGTTGATGATCTGTGGACTAGACCTGGTCACTATGATATCTTGCAGAAGTACGTTTGAGAGAACGATCGAGGTCCGGTGCGAAGGACTCTACATATATTCACAGCGTATTCTGTGTAAGATGTGCATACCCAAAATGTAACTGGAGGATTGCGATGCGGTCTCCACACTGAGAATGGTAATGCTCACTAGCATCCCTAGTTGGACCATGGCGCGTGGAAACGCTCACATAAAGGATATGAGTTGACCCCCATACGAGCCAGCATGAAGTCGATCATGCGCGCAAACCAATCGTGGCTGGGTAGCTCACCAAAGGGAAACCACCGCATGCATCTGTATAGAAAGGAGACGACGGCCAACGTCAGTCATGGGTACCTGTGCACATGGGGGCACCCTGTGAGGGAATCTAAACTCGTACACGTGTTTGCAAGCGGCGCAGTGACAATTCAAGACAGTGTATGCCACCGCGGGCATTGATATTGAGTCACGGAGACCTGACTCGAGAGTCAACTCCTCGAAACGTGTCGTCTGTATAAACTGCACAGTCTCTTTCTTCAACCACTCACCAATAAATTGTTATCCAATTCGACAGTGTTGAGCGCGCAGGTTATCCATCCTTGACTGGAGTGGTCCGACAATATTTGGTCACTTGAAAGTATGTACTTACCCGTGTCTGGCTGAAGCCCAACTTGATCTCAATTCGGGTGATGCGATTTGGTAGATTTTCTTTCCGATATCGTTATTTGCCGTCAAAGGCCCATGTACCGGTCATGTCACCCAACTACGAAACCTGGTCAAAAGAAGAGCTCATCGCGCGTCTCACCGAGCTCGAGCAACGCGTCAAAGCAGGTCCTCATTCTCATAAGCGCCCCTCGTCGAAGCGCGGCATATCTCCTTGTGGCACCGGTGGCCGTCCGTTCCATTTCAAAGACCATCCCGTTCGCAAGATCGCAGTCAAGTTTTGCTATTCGGGATGGGAATATAATGGTCTGGCGTATCAAATCGACCCTACCCCATTGCCGACCGTCGAAGAGGTACTCTTCCGGGCATTCGCAAAGGCGCGGTTGGTAGATGCGGAGGCTGGTTTGGACGGGTGTGGGTGGGAGAAGTGCGGGAGGACCGACGTAGGTGTGAGCGCTGCTGGACAAGTCATCTCGCTCTGGGTGAGGAGCGCGCTCCCGGCGGTCAACAGAACGGAACCGGCATCCTTGGCGTCTCAGCCCGATGGACCAGCATCAGATCTGGCGAGTTCACCAACCACAGGACTAGACATCGTACCCGCCGCAACGCCAGACATCGACCAGGAATTCCCGTCATTTGATCTCGCCGACGAACCCCCTTCGAACTCGTCCGCCCCACCTCCGCGCACCGAGGAGCTGCACTACGTCTCCGTCCTCAACCGCGTACTCCCTCCAACTATTCGCGTCCTCGCCTGGTCTCCTGTATCCCATGACTTCTCCGCCCGATTCAACTGCACGCATCGACATTACAAGTACTTTTTCACCGCGCACGACCTCGACATTCCCCTCATGCAACACGCCGCCACCGCCCTTGTCGGCGAACACGATTTTCGTAATCTGTCCAAACTAGACCCAGCGAAACAGATCATCGACTTTCGTCGTCGGATCATGAGAGCCGAGATTACCCTCGTCTCGGGAGGGCAGGGAGGGGACGCCGTGTATGTCTTGGACCTCGTCGGTTCTGCGTTTCTGTATCACCAAGTGCGGCATATCATGGCGATCTTGTTTCTTGTCGGTGCGGGCCTCGAATCCCCCTCGATCGTGCCCACGCTGATGAATGTCGACGGATCCGAGCGTCCCTTCTCCCCCTCCACCGACACACCCCTCCCCGTCATCGACCGAAAACCAGAGTATCAAATGGCAGATGCGCTACCACTCATGCTTTGGGACTGCGCATTTGCAGACTCGGATGTACGGTGGCAAACTGGCGATAATGAACGCGGGCACGAGGAAACAAGGACCAAGGGCGACCTTTATCACCAGTTACATTCTGTACACCAGCGGTCCCTCATCCATACTACCCTCGAGGACCATTTCTTAACGGCTGCCGCTCAGTATTATCCACCACCTCCTCGGTACTTTCCGTTCAGTGCGACAGGACTCACGACGTCAACGATCCCACTGTTGGCGAACAAGGAGCCTCCGATACTCGGCGTGCCCCTGGGTGGCGGTACATATCGAAGGGGAGCCAAATACATCCCTATAGTTCTGCGAAAGAGGCTCGATCATGTTGAGGTTGTCAATGCCCGCTGGCGGACTGGAAAAGGTAGTCGTAGAATTGAAAGAGCGGACGCGTGATGACGAATAACTACCTGTGCCTTTTCAATGCGCAGTGAAAGAACGGATTAATTCCTGTACGTTGTGTACAGGGAAATAGGGGGACAGTAAGGCTAAGCAAAAGTCGCCTGCAAACATCTAACAGTGCATGCAGTAGTCATGATGTATATCCTCCGATGGTTGAGGTAGCAAAAGGATATCTTGACTCTACTCTAATGGACCATTGTTCAAGTAAACGTAGGCGTCCTCCGTAGCTGGATTTCCAGAGAACCACGCTGCGAGATGCTCATCTAAGGAGGGTTAATGGGACGTGAAGAATTATAAGTGTCAACAGACTAACAAGTAGGGTCATTGTCGATGTGCTCGAAATGTTTCAGAGCCCATTTGGTCCCGGCGGCAGCTTCATCTCTCCGTCTTTGTCTTTGTTCATTCTGACACCAGATAGCGTCACTACCCATTAGAGTAGCAGTGATGAAACCTTACCTCAATCCTGCTCTTCTCTTTTGCGGCAGTCTCGAAGTCACCTTCCCTGATACCCTTGGCAACACCATACCACAAGCGCCTGCTTTCCCATTCACCTTGTTCTTCGATTGGCACAACAGTAGCTTCTTCCTTCGGAACTGTAACATCGTGGAACGTGGCACCAGTCGAATTGTCCGTCGACGTGGTGTGCCACGTTCCTTGGATAACACGTTCAGGGGAATGTGCAGGGTGTGTAACTGTCGCTTTAAACGAGTGGGAGGTTCCAGAGAAGTATCCCTTGCCCTTGTACTCGATCTAACATCTTATCGTGAGCGTGTGAATGCTCGAAATGAACGGTAACCGTACCACGGACTGCCAGCCGTTCGACCCCTGGATGTAACTCGTGTCGGCGAGCTCGATATATGGAGAGCCATACCAGAGACCATCGATGCGAAGACGTGGAAGGGTGATCAAATACTCTTCCTTCCCACCGGACGGCAGGGCAACCGTCAGGATAGCATGACCGACCTGTTTAACGATGATGCTACCACCTAACTATTTGTATCAGACTGTCGTGCAAATGCACAAAGGAAGCACGGCCGGCTACGGACCGCTGAAGCTTGTCTTCTGGGCATTATGGCCATTCAACACAATACCCTTTGCATCATTTGCTATGTGATAGGCGGTAATTGGAGGGTGATGTGAGACTTGTTCAACAACAAGGGTGGTCTTGCCACCCCGTTCCTTCGTCTCTGGCCAATAGCCGTAGAACAACCTAGGGTCGTCAGCTGATGCATCTCAGCCTTGGCAGCATACTTACTCTCCGAGTACAGGGTTCAAAGGCCTGAATTACATTTGAGTTTGGATTGATATGTAACTGGACGTGACTTACTTCTTCTCAGATCCCATAGATTCATTGCGTGAGGTATATTGGCCCTTGAGGGTACTCTAAAAAGGGTCTAGATGAGCTCGGACAAGTGCAAGAACATGAAACAAGAATTACAATGAACCATCGCAGCACGGCCAATGCACGGGCTTCTTCTGTCTTTCCATCTGAGATTTTGGCAAACAACTCTGGGCGTTCACACCAATAGGCTACGAGCAAATGAGGGTCAACTGCCACAATTCCACACAAGGAGACGCACCAGGAAATTCAGTAAGCGACGTGGGTGACAGGATGAACGGGGGAGCCGTCATGGCGGATAAATCCCCCGTAAATCCAGCGAGGCTGTGAAAATACATGATTCAGCATGCTAGACTACTCACACAGGAACTCTGACTGACGATTTCAGAAAAGATGTCCAACTGCCCTTCTGCGCTGCGGGTACGGCCTAGAGTTATGGGCGGGAGTATGAATTGGTTGTTTGACATACATGCGGATTTACATTTTTTAAGCTGGTTATGGTCAGATCTACGGAAAATCCTGGACAGACTTGCCTCTCCAGCTTGTTCAGACATTTTCGTTAGAATGATTGAGGAGGTGGGGAGCGTCGGGTGGGTCGAGGTGAAAGTGAAACACCGCTAAACCCATGGGTCACGTGAAATCATCGTGGTTGCAGGCCCGAGCCGCGAAAAAGGGGATACACAACTATTGGGATGGGGACGATATACTACAGCATGGATACGGAAACAACAACCATCTATATCGCTTCCTCTGCAGAACGCCGCACCAACCGTCGCACCTTCTTCTTGTAAGCTGTCTCTATCTGTGAGTTGATGTAGTAATCCGGGTGTGAAGAAACATACCAGCTAGATCAGTGCGGACTTCCTTTGCTGCATCCACGTTAGCTGGGCTGTCCGTGTTGGGGGTGTCCGAAGATAAAAGAGATATCACGCTGATGAGCTATGGTGTACAAGAATCAGCTTCCGCAATCAAGAAAGTCGAGGACGATCGCACAATGGTCTCGACCGTATGAACGGGCATCCATCGTTCACCCGCATCCTCATAACCATACTGGTCATCACCAGGTGCATGCTGACCCAAGATTCGATAAGCCCAGTTCGAATGATTCTATACGATTCTCACCAAGATCGAAATGCAGACGACGCCATCTGGGTAGACTGCGTTGCACATCAACACTTAGATCGTTCTTGGCCCAAAGATTACTCAACTGTTTGGGTGCCACATCGGAGTGAGAAACCTCATCTTGGGGGGCAGTAAAGGATATTCGGATGGAAAAGTCAATCGAGCCTTGAAGAAACCACCCTCGCTGGGTGAGAAAGGTATCAGCAACAGAACATGCTTGGTGACAGGGGAAATATTTACTAGAGGGTATCAGGTGGCCTTGCGAAGAGATCAGTAAGGTGGCACGGTGCGGGGAACCCACAGAAATGATTCACCCGATAATCATGACTTCCCATTCATATAGATTGTTATCATCGACGAGTCCTTTTCCCATAATTCTGTCAGGAATCCGTTGGAGATCAACACCATGAAGGAACACTGCCCGTACCTGCGGAAAAGCCCTCAACAGGACGCTTAGTGAGCTCCGTAAGCTGGCGGCGAAGAAGGAGGGAATTGGATGACTGTGGTGCTGGCGAACGTGACATTGGAAGTGGATGATGAGGAAGCAGTGAACGAGCCAAGACCTTGCAAAGGAAGTGCCTGGCAATCCCTCCAAGATCAACGTGATCGTGCGAATCAGCATCAAGTCTTCACAAAGGTAATTCTACGGTTTCTACCAACCACTGAGTCCATTGTAATACCTCCCGAGGCCCCGGAATCACTGAACAATATTTTTCTAATCGACCAAATATCAGCGACAGCCTTTGTCCGTCGTGTGGGAGGTAAACGGTTCACTTCTTTGACCATTCCGCCCCAGCCGTAACTCATCGGTGACCAGTGTCTAGAGCTTGGATAATCACCGAAATATCGTTCCGTTATTTGGTGTGGCAAAGGGACCACTAGATGCCATAGTGTCTGCGTGAATGTCAAATGGCACTCTGCACTGTTTTTTCAAGGACATCAGCAAAGTATGATACGCGCTCGCTGAGCGATTATCTGTAGTAAGTCGTCGCTGACTTGGCAACTGATTGGGCCAGGAGCGTCAACTACGGGAAATCCTTCCTGCTTAAAATACAGTAAGTCTTGGAGACTATGTCATCGTTGTGGTCATCAGTCCATTCGATTTTCGTGCACCACGGCCATCTAACAAGTGTGATTTGATTTTTGCTTTGCGAGCTCCCACAGCGAACGCTTCCCTGCGTGTAGTCCGATGTCCTCGTCGGTGAATAATACGATCCTCGGCTAACTTATTCAAATTATCTACTGCGCTCGGGAAACTGCAGGCTGAAATGACATACTTGAATCAGCATTCAACTGACCCTGGGGCTTTACGATGGGCTGCGCCTGAACTGTTTGACGATGCATATGAACCAAAAACATCAGCCAAACTGTATTCATTTAGTTATATCATGCTTGAGGTGAGCTGACTCTCTTACTCATCGTAACGGCTTCAGTATTGACGATCCAGGGATAGGTACAGGTACATCCCATGGGAAAGTAAACCTGAGAGGGTTGTCATCTGGTTGGAAATCCTGCAACGCAAGTTTCCAGACCGTCCACCCTCTCTCAAGCCTCAGGACAAGCACTGGGCACTAATATTCATGTGTTGGTCGCCCCTTGAAGAGCGTTCGAGTGCACAGCAAATAGTGCGCTATCCCACATTTACAGTCAGAAGATTTGAGGGCCCACCACTGTTGTGTACAGGAAGTGGTTGACTATGGCACCGATTACTCATCAACAGGGAGAAAAAGGGCCCTTCTCATCGCCATCCGGCATGTCCAAAGATGTAGCTTATATGATATCCACTTGAACTTTCAGCTACATACACGAACACTGCATGCCATTTGGGTTTTTCCCGTAGGCCTACAGGTCTTCAACTTCCTTGCAGTCACAACAGATTCATCGGTCAGTCAACAATGCTTCAGACAACGGTCATTTCTTCGTCTACTGTAGGTTGCAACATTCTAGTTGCGAAAGTACATGTTAGAGACATGAAACCCAGATACTGGATATGGCCTGGCAGGCCTCGAGGAAGCAAAACAAGGTTAGTGGTTCTAGATTATTGTTGCAACAGCTCCCTTCCATAGAGAATAGAATTCGAACACTCGTAGCAAAATCTGATAACTATAATATCAATACCACAGCCGGGTACAAGTAATCGGGTGTGTGGACTTGACGGTAAGCAGCGAGACATGGTAGGTGAAATATAGGATGATGACCTCTGTGACCTTCGGTATGGTGATCGATAGATAAGTAATTCGTACGAGGCGCGTAAACTTGAGGGATGCACTAGGGAAAACACAAGACATACCTATCTGATATCGGGGATCACGCACGGCCTCTGGATGGGCCAGGGAGAACATCTAGGGTCGGTATGTTGAAGTTGGTTTCTGTGCCTAACCCAAAGAGCAGAACGTCCCGAACAAGGCACAATTTGACGCTCGGACCGCTTTGACGGATGTCGCAAGTAGATCACCGTGGCATCCCTGTGCCTGGCGTTGTTACTGTGAGTCCTATACGTTAATAGTGGGACCGTTTCTCTTCAGGTTTAATTGCGCCACTGAAGTATGTAGTAACTCAGCCTGGAAACGTGTGAAGTGACATCAGCCTTGGAAACGCACAACACCATCACGGGCGTAATAGCAGACGTTCATCGACTTGTAAAGCGGTTGTATTAGTACCCCTGCTCGACGCACCTGAGATCAACCCTTTGGAAAAAAGCGGCCTTGGTTGGGTCATCCGGGATCATACCTTCCCTAAGTAATACATGGCTGCAGTGTGGACGCTCTCGCCAAGGTACTTTGTGGGTTGTACATACCCTTCAAATTGCAAGGCCCTCAGATGAATATTGACATAGCGGCCCTATGGTTTGTGACACCCCATGTCATTTATAACCGTTGAAAGAACTATCAGGAAAGTGGTAAAATTTACAGCAACAAAGAGCCAACTATGTGGCACGAACATGACCTCGACAAGATACACCGGTGATCAGTACCATCTTATAGCAATATTTCGCTAGGCTTCTGCCCACTCTATGCCAAACAGTCACCGGTGCAATGAGGCTTGGAGAGAAGATTGGTCCACCCTACCAGACTCAATTGCGCCGATGCTAATTTGGCTGGTGAAGATCGGCTGGGGGTATTCTAGCGATATCTCCCTCCTTGCGAAGCGCTCCATTCTTAGTATCATGCGACACCCCTAGATGCAATGTCACGAGTGAGCACATTCCAAAAACCAAATAGGATCGTACTGAGATACTGAGAAGAGGCACGACCCAGCTAAATTGCAGAAGAGAAAAGATAAGTATCAGCAACACTTGACGTTAAACATAGAGCACAAACAAAAACACGGCAACGCTTCGCTCGTTCCCCAGGTCACATAAAATAAACACTGATATGAGCAAGACTGGGTCATCGGATCAGCACCGAACCAATTGATCTGACTATTGCTGGTGACGTCTACTCACGGAAAATTGTAGCATATATTGTGCTACCATCACGAACCACGAGTAATACAAGGGGGGTCCTATTTTGACCCGCCCTGAAAGCGGAAAAGTACTTGAACAACGTCAGGCCAATAAGCACGCAGTGGACGATGAACGCTAGTACGCTGATCAGACCCGCTGATTATAAGCACTCGCAGCAAACAGCGGAGCTATGACTTACCCGTGATACTTGCCACGCTCGTGCTCGTCCATTCGTAATAGAAGGCACGTTTGGTAAACGATGAAGCCACCCTGCGACCATACTATTCTCGCTGTGCCCGCAACTTCCACCAAGATCAAAATCGACAGTAGGAAAGCTATCCTTCTGGATTGATTATATAGAGCGAATACTGTGGGCTTTGTCCAACCGAACTGTATCTTTCAATGCAAGGACCAAATTAGACTCACTGCGAATGGCCAAAATAAGCTCGAGCAAAGTTGAAAGAATCTGTACGAAAATTAAGATATAGCTGTACCACATCCTGCAGAGCAGAGAGGGATTGCTGCCATCTACCAATGATCTGATCGACCAGTTGTGCATCCTAAGTTGAAATCGGTGAGTCTCGACGAGATGGGTATGGGATACGTTGCAATGCACTCACACACATGCGAGAATCACAACATAGCGAAGAAAGAAGTACACCCACTTCATGGGGTTTCTATTCCGCATGCTGTAGGCGCCGAAAGGATGGCGTCGGGAAGCTGACCTAAACGACGACCAGCGTCGATACGCACGTCCAAATATACTGAACATCCTTATCAAATGTTAGAAGGCAGTGCCAGACCAGGAAGGTAAGACATGCGACTAGAGATCGTATCAGTACCGTGCAAAATATGTCTCTAAAAGACTAAAACACACTGCTGTGGCACCGCACATCGCGAACGGCAGCTGCATACACAGGAGTCATCCCACCCAATAACGTCTCGCAAGAGCAGAATCTTGGTCCCAAGGGACAGTGATGGTGACGGTCTGGCGTGAGTATGTGAGGTTGAGCACGTTGGCGCTAAGTCGATCGACTCATCATGGACAACTTTGTACATATGACCCTATGTACCCGCGATAGGGTCAGCCCTGCGTCGCTCCCACGTTGACTGCTGCTGACGAAGTCTGCTAAGATTGTTGTCGTAAAATCGCGAATGCAAACCTAGTTTATACGGCCATCGCCGCAGGACTCCGACCGACTCTACTAGCACGCATCACGTACTGACCCCATGATGGCAACACCACGAAGTCATGATGCCATGCTAGATAAACGTCAATCGTTTAACGTATGTTCAGGTGACGGGTACGAGACAAAAGGGATAAAAGTAAGTGCGTGGACTCGGAGGGACATGTTAGGGCGGGGAAAGGCATGCTCATTTGATATCGAACATCCTGCACGGCCTCGAGATAGGCAGTAGAATGGCATCTGGGGGTTAATATCTAGTGTCATCAAATAGAAGTTCCGAGAGCCAAAAAGAGAACAAGTACGGATCAGGTCAAAGAACTGACAGTCGCTGCGCCACAGAGCAGCACTCTATGTTGAGTACTGAAGCAGGCTTGAGCTTGAGGTACTGGCAGTACTCTGAGACCACCGAGTCGGCTTTGAAACCTAGGAAGTGACATCAGCCTTGGAAAGGCACAAAGCCTCGCGGGCGTATCCTCACTTGACGCACGGGCCCGTTATATGGGAGATACCCGGAGTGGTGATATTATTCGTGCAGCCATGTGTGGCACCGTGACCGTCATGACCTCGATAATTTATGCCCCCTGATTTGCAGGACTCTCAGACAAATATGGACATATGGGCCGTATAGTTCGTGACACCTTTATCTACCCAACATCACTCAGCACGAAATGTTTTGATAGAACTACCATGAAGGTAATGAAATTTATAGTAACAGAGTCAGCTACGTGGCACGTACGTGGACTCAAAATCATATACCAATGATCAGTACAGTAGAAAAGGTCATGATGCATCCACAAAAAAAAAACATTAGGTTCAGGTGGCAGAGTTGCATCACTACCTTTTCCGCTGTACTATCTCATAATGATATTTGCTGGACTCTTGGCCATCCTGTACCAAATAGTCACTGAGACAATGGGGCTAGAAAGCGGATCGATCTTTCCTACTAGAATCAATTTCTCCGATGGTGATTCGGCTAGTGAAGATTGCCAATGACTGGGGGTAATCTAGCGATATCTCCTTTCTTGCGAGGCGCTCCATGTCTAGTATCATGCGACACCCCTAGATGCAATGTCACGAGTGAGCACATTCCCAAAACCAAATAGGACCGTACTGAGATACTGAGAAGAGGCACGATCCAGCTAAATCGCAGAAAAGAAAAGGGTAAGCATCAGCAATACTGGACAGGAATCAAATGACACAAACAAAACGACAGCGGTTTCTTGCTCACTGTTGGAGCCACATATGGCCCACAATAATAAGAGTATGACTAGGTAATCAGATCAGTACCAAGCTAACTGATCCGACCATTACTGGTGACGTTTACCCACAAGAAATTGAAGCATACATCGTGCCGCTATCACGAATCACGAGTGCTATAAGTGGGGCCCTGTTCTGGCTCGCCCTGAAAGCGAAGAAGTACTTGAACAACGGCAGGCCAATAAGCACGCAGTGGACGAAGAACACCAATATGCTAAAGATCCACAGATTATAAAGTATTTGCAACGCAACAAACAGCGGAGCCACTCACCACTGATTCCTGCCACCGTCGCTCATTCGTATCAGAAGGCACGTTTGGTAAAAAACCAAGTCGTTTTGCGACCATAGCATTCTCACTGTGCCCGCAGCTTCCGCCAAGATTAAAATCGACAGTAGGAAAGCTATCCATTTGGATCGATTATATAGAGCGAATACTGCGGGCTTTGTCCAACCGAACTGCATCTTGCAACACAGAAATCACATTGACTTACCACGAACGGCCAAGATGAGCTCGAGAGCACTTATGAGGCACTGGGGGAAAGCTGATGCGTAGATCTGCCACATTCTGCAGAATAGATGGGGGTTACTGCCATCAGTCAATTGTCCGATCAACCAGTCGTGCATTCTAAGTTGAAATCGGTGAGTCTCGACGAGATGGGTATGGGACACATTGCAATGCACTCACACACATGCGAGAATCACAACATAGCGCAGAAAAAAGTATACCCACTTCAGGGGGTTTTTATTCCGCATACTGTAGGCGCCGAAAGGATGGCGTCGGGAAGCTGACCGAAATGACGACCAGAGTTGGTACGCACGTCCAAATATATTGAACATCCTTATCAAATGTTAGAAGGCAATGCCAGACCAGAGAAGTGAGACATGCGGCTGTGGGTCGTATAAGTGCCATGCAGAACACTATGCCTCTAAAATATACCGCTTTGGTATCGCACGTCGCGAGCGACAGCTGCATATGGAGCTACCACATGGCCGATGTCACCTGAAGACATCTTGCAAAGCAGAGTGTTGGTCGTGAGGGACTGTCAGATATATTGACAATCAGGTGTGGGAATGTATGTTGGCGCTAAGTCGGGACTGCATTTAGTGAGGCAAGCCTCACCTTTATTTGTTTTAGGCTAGTTGAGAGGCTGTGCTAGTTCGGATTAGCAACCCCAAATTTCCTGCTTGCTAGCCGTCCTCCAATCGCAGCTCTCAACGGCTTCTGGAAGAGTTGACGTTACAGCGGTCCGAGTTATCAGGGACAATTTTGTACGACCTTGCATACCCGCGGTAGGACCAGCCCTGTGTCACTCCGACATTTTCGGCAAAGTGCTAAAATTGAAAAAGATGCTGTCGTAATATGTTCCGCTGTCGCTCGGCGCTCAGTGCGGGTGTTCGCTTCCAGGGCTGCCATCAAGGACTGACGGCGATGAACGTTGATTCCTTCGTGGAGGAAATGAGGCATTTACTGGGATCGCTTTATGCTCCTCGCTGTTTCCAGATACACTTCCGATGCTGTCTCCGTGGTCAATATAACATTGTAGAAAAACACTGCATTACAGGGAGATATGGCTCGTGAACACGATCCCTTCGTCCAAAGGGTTCCCTCTCGCGAAACGTTCCATGTTCAAAATGAGACGACAACCCTATATCGAGTTTTGAGGATTCTGTACACAGCTCGAGATCAATTAGCATACTCACGATGACCGAATAGAGCGACATCGTCCAACTTCAGTCGACTCGTCAATCCCGTGGTTTCAAATAGTGAGAGTGGGACGTACTACCAAACAGACATAATTGGCAGATCGTCGAGCAAACAGAATGCCAGAACAATACCACTTGTCACTAAAATGAGCCATCCGATTTGCATTCAGCTCTACCCAATTTGATCGTTTGCAGGGTGACTCACGAAACGTAACAATATAATAACCTATAGCATCCTTCACGAGGAATGATAGAAGAGGTGTCCTTCCCCACCCTAGTCTAATCCCGATGAAATGTTTCAAGATGATCATGCCCGTGAGGATGGTCTGTACGATCATGGTAATGCCTCTGAGGCACCACGTCAACCTACAGGCGAGCGCTTTGGAAAGCAAAAGGCTCACGTGACAAGATATACTATCTCGTTCGGTGGGTCAAGGCTAGGGAAAATGCAAGCCTCGGAATATTTCACTGTAGAACATCGGGCTAAATTTAATCCTGCGAGACCCGATTCCAGGATGATCAGGCTACCAAGGAAGACGCCCACTTTGCGGCTTCGATTGAATAGCGCAAAAACTTATAAAAGGGGTTGAGAAATCGACTGTGTAATTCGGTGAGCTCACCTCTGGTGGCCAAAACAATTTCGGTCATACAACTCGCCATTTGCGAGATAAATATCGTATACCGATACCATATCGTGCACAGGAAATCTGGCGTGCGACCCGACGACAGGCCCGGTAAGACAGCCAGGTGAAATCTATGGTGACACCAGTCACCTCGGTGTTTAAATGGAAGAGTTACTACCTGACCTACATTTGCATAGCTAGCAATAAATAGCGAAAATAAAGGTAGAACCATTTGCGCATGCAGCGTCGCATTCTGGCAACAACGAGTTCAAGGCAACGCAGCTATAATTTCCAAGGTCTTACCGCCATACGTATTCTATCTCTTCTTCGAGTGTCAAGAGCAAATCCCAGAGCAATAAGCTGAGAGCGGCCACTTTCGGTACTCTGAGCGCGTGGTCTTGGAGGGTTATAATGGGGACAAGACATACCCAAATGATACTGAGCATCGCGCACGGCCTCGAGGTATGCTAAAGAGAAGGTCTGGGTGTTGGTGGCTGAAGTCATCTGGAGGCTCCGTGAGCTCGAGGATTCGTAATTGAAGGGATCTTTGTTGATCCACCTGGCTCAATATTTATTGCTCGCGCGTGGGAGTACTATGACGAGAACGTGTGTGGTGTCCATTCCTAAGGGTTACAACACTCTCGTTGAGTGGCATTCCGACTAGCACTGCACAGGGACCAAAAGTTGGTCAAAAGGCTATGACACGCATTTAAAAGCAAATCAAACAAGGAATAGCAACGTGGAGTCTTCTCCTTGGCGGACACTTACCTCGAGCGACCCTTGATGAACATTGAATAGTCCACCGTATCGCTTACTCTAAGCGCATCATCATTTAACCAGACTTGTATCGCTCGAATTGCTGGTCCCGATTCTAAAGTCAAACAAGTGTCAGTAAGGAAGTAGCTAGTCGGAGAGCCGACTACCTCAACTGGGTTGTCTGTGAGATACACACTGTATTTGAAGAGTTGCCAGGGCCAATGATGGGCCCTGGTGATGCACGATGGTCTTGATAAGTCCCATGGACACCGCTCGAGGTGCTCGGGGTGACACCCTCACAGGGGAATGCAAAGTCGCTGACCTACGTCCGTTGTCACCCATGGTTGTTGACACGGAGGACGCAGAATGGCAGCATTTGAACCGCACAAACTGGCGCGGGTTGGCTCTAGCAGATCCAATTAAAAACGTTGAGGTACGCTTATTCCAAATCCCACACCAGCTCGTACCTTCACAGCCAAATTTAACAGGACAAATGGCTCCTGTTGCCCGCTTTCCTCAAAGTGAAAGGTCTCGTTAAGCAGCACATCGACTCGTTCAATTACTTTGTCGATACCGACATCAAGAACATCGTCAAAGCCAACAACAGAGTCACTTCGGACGTTGATCCTAGATTCTGGCTCAAATATACCGATATTCATGTTGGCTCCCCCGACCGCACTGATCTAGACGCTATCGACAAGAGTATCACCCCTCATGAATGCCGGCTACGTGACATAACCTACAGTGCACCCATCCTGGTCACCATTCAGTATACCCGCGGCAAGAACGTCGTGCGGAGACCGAACGTGAACATTGGTCGTTTGCCCATCATGCTGCGTAGCAACAAGTGCATCTTGACCGGGCGTTCTGAGGCACAACTGGCGCGCATGTCTGAATGTCCGCTGGATCCCGGCGGTTACTTTGTCGTGAAAGGCACGGAAAAGGTCATCCTTGTCCAGGAGCAGCTAAGCAAGAACCGAATCATCGTCGAAACGGATCCAATCAAGAGCATCGTTCAGGCTTCCTGCACATCGTGAGCATCGATGCGCTACCTCCTACAGGATCGTCCCTCACGCCACCCGTGTTCACGTAGTTCAACTCACGGTGGTCTCAAATCCAAGACCTACGTAGCTACCAAAAAGGGCAAGATATACCTTCGTCACAACTCGATTCACGAGGACGTCCCGGTTGTCATCGCTCTCAAGGCTCTTGGTGTCCAATCGGACAAAGAAATCCTTCTCCTCACGGCTGGCACCACGGATGCCTACAAGTCTGCCTTCGCTGCAAATCTAGAAGAAGCTGCTAAACTCGGTATATTCACTCGCCATCAGGCCCTGGAATGGATTGGATCTAGGGTAAAGGTGAATCGCAAGGTTGTTGGCCCACGAAGACCAGCTTGGGAAGAGGCACTGGAAGCGCTAGCGACAATTGTGTTAGCCCATGTGCCTGTTGTTGGATTAGATTTTAGATCAAAGGCTATCTTCGTTGCGACTATGACCCGGCGCGTTCTCATGGCCATGGATGATGAAAAAATGGTGGACGATCGTGACTATGTTGGTAACAAACGTCTAGAACTGTACGTGGTACTCGAAATGCCTCACCTGTTCCGATACTCACGCAAACTCAATTTCAAGTGCTGGTCAGCTGTTAGCATTGCTCTTCGAGGATCTATTCAAGACCTTCAATGCGAATCTCAAATCAGCGATTGATAAAGTCCTGAAAAAGCCCTCACGGACGAACGAATTTGACGCCTTCAATACCATGCAGTTTCAGGGTGACCACATCACCTCGGGTTTCGTTCGCGCGATTTCTACCGGAAACTGGTCTTTGAAACGGTTCAAGATGGAAAGAGCGGGTGTGACACACGTTCTTAGCCGGCTGAGCTTCATATCTGCTCTCGGAATGATGACCCGCATCTCGTCTCAATTTGAGAAGACTCGTAAGGTCAGTGGACCACGTGCCTTACAGCCTAGCCAATGGGGTATGCTTTGTCCCAGCGATACCCCGGAAGGCGAGGCCTGCGGTCTCGTGAAAAATCTCG